>QEAR01000022.1:0-283972 GCA_006535965.1 Spizellomyces sp. 'palustris' | reverse complement strand
TGCTTCAGAAGTCGGGAGATCGGCCGCATCAACCGCATCCTCAGAAACGGGTTCACTATCGAGTGACTCGGCTACCTGATTCTCGGCTGGAACTTCTGCTTCAGCAGTTGGCAGATCGACCTGATCCCCCGAACCGGGTTCACTATCGAGTAATTCGGCTACCTGACTCTCGGCTAAAACTTCTGCTTCAGAAGTTGGGAGATCGACCTCGTCCTGGGGAGCCGAAGGGGGTTCCGGATTCTCCTTGCCATCACGTGCATGGTCAGCGCGTGCTTCGGTGAATGTCGCTATGCCTTCCTCTACATCAACTGTTTCAATTCTTGTCGTAGTTGAGTTTCGTCTTACCCTGTGGTCCTCTTCGCCCGATTCGTCTGTAGGTAAGTGATCGGCTGCTTCCCCTCCCGTTTCTTGGTCAGTCGCTACGTTTACGGATATATCGGTATCCGCAGTTGTTGTCCCAGCGCCTTCGAATCCATCAGGCGATTCAGATGATACAAGTGCCTGGACACCAGCTTCACTGCTTAGGGGATTTGGGCGGATCACCCTGTCCTGCTCTGGATTTGCCGCATCGCCCATCGCTACTTGCTCGTCCTCTCCAAGATCCTGCGCAAAGTTTTGTGTTTCCATGGATGAATCGGCCGGACTACTGTCCTCGCCTTCTGCCGCGCTTGTAGGCTTGGGAAGGGTCGGGTCATGCGTCAAGTTGACAAAATTCTCTTTCAGTACAAAGGCATCTGGCTTTGAGGCGTCCGCAGAATGCTGGGTGTCAAGGACTGGTACTGCGTGTTCGACGTCCACAGAAAGGACTTCCGGGAAATTCTCCGCAATCGTTGCAACATCAGGGAGCTCTTCCAGCACATGGGCACCGAGTGAGTCGTCTGTCTGGGATGCGGTCGCTGTAGGTTCGGGTTTAGTCAGAGGAGTACCTTGTTCGTCGTCCAGAAATGGAATTTCCGAGGGAATGGGGGGAAGGGGCTCATCCACACGTATCTCTGTCTGCAAATTGGTGGCGGGCATAGTCTCGGGAAGCTCAGGAAGCTCTGTTTGATCTATCGTTTTCGACGTAGCCACTTGGGCGTTTTGAATTTCCCTGAGAGATTCGTCCAACGGCTGTGTATCTTCACCCGCTCCCCGGATCGAGGTCCAATTTTCATCAGGAACGTCCAGGTCTGCGATTTCTATCGTGGTGGGCAACTCATATTGAACACTTGCTGCGTCCTGTGAGCACACTATACTGGGGTCATGATTGCTGTTTCTGAGATTTGCATCCCATCCCTCAGGTAGCTCTGTTTCCAGAGGCTCATCCAGGTCAAGATCTTCGACTACGCTCGGCGATCTCTCAAACAGTAACTCGGTGTCATGGAGAGCAATGCTATCCAAAGCTCGGGGGACCAACAGGCGTTCTTCGATCACTGTACCACCCATAAGCTCAATATCGTGCGCGAGCTCAGATAATTCATGTTCCATCGAGACACTCTCGGTATCCGACCCAATGCCCATCTGTGATACACTCTCGTCGTCCGCCACAGGTTCCCCACAGGGAAGAGTGTCCTGTTTTTCTTCCGGTAACGACTCTGGCGCGTGGGCTATTTCGGGCACCTCTTGAGCGGGTCCATCTTCGATTACAGCAAGACCACATGGGAAATCGATTACCCCGGTACCATCGACAGCGCTTGCTATCTTCAGACCTCCTCCCAGTTCGAACCTCGCAGCATCCGCGCTTTCATTCCGAGGTAGTGATTGCCTGAGTTCGGTATCCACCTCGGTATCTCCATCTACTTCAACTGGTCGTTCCGAATTGAGAGCTGCTTTGCTCGATGCAGGACATTCGTGTCCCAGCGGTTGCCCGTCTGTCTGTGCAACTTCAAATGTCTTATCCTCGAAGGAAGCATCTAGATCTGATAGATTTGATGATGGAGCCATGCTACCTTCTGCCAAGGGCTGATCATGGAGATCCTTGGCCCTTGCATCGTCCGTAGATGATTCGTCCGCTACTAATGAGCAGTAATCTTGTTGTCTATACTCTGTAACGTCCACCATTGGTAATGTCATCAATTTCTCCTTCGTCGGAACATTTTCGCCAAATGCCACATCATCTGCTATCCCTCGGCTCGAAGCATCGACCCTGCCATCCCCGAGACCCTCAGATCGAACGGTATGATTCATTCCTATCGTTCCCTCAGTTTGCTCCTCTACCGATCGTTCACCGTCACTACATGGTGTGTCATCTGTAGCTGTCTCTCCTCCAAGACTTTCCAAATTGTCACTGTAAAATACAGGCTTCTCTGTTACAAGCGGCATTACAGAGTCATCATCCACCGGCGCGTTATCAGATTGATTTTCCACGTGCGATAGTACGTTCTCATTAGTTGCAATAATCGGTATTGACAAGTTGTCGATGGCCGGTAGATAATCTTCTGCTTCGACCAGTGCAGGGATTCCATGATCCACTGTTGTATCAGGTTGTTCTTCTATAATGTTTTCACTGACATCAAGTGGTACGTCGTCGCCGTCTACTGTTGTCGCGCCTTCAGGTGATACTGTATTCTCTGCTTCATATGATGTTGGATGCTCATGATGCACCGCTGGCTCAGATCGATTATCTGCGTACACTTCAATATTGCCAAGTTGTAGAATTTCGTCGTCTGGATCTGTGTCCCTTCCTGCTCTGCCCAAATTGTCGGCTGCATACGGAATGCTTTCTACTGGCAATTCTGCTTTTGCCTCGTCAAAGACAGCTGCGTGGTCATTCACGACGTCTGCGCTCAAACTTGCATCATGCCTCATATCTGTGTCTTCGGCTGGCTTTGCGTACTCATCCGTAGTATTCGGGCCAGTATCCTCATCAGATTCAGCATCTGAAGCCGCAACAATACTACCTAGCGCTGTATGAGGCGATCCCATCGCATTTTGGACCCTCTCAACCCATTCCTCTGTCTGGCCCGGCGTTTCGCTTACGACAATCTCTTCAGCGGGGTTATCCTGGATGGTACCTGGTTCTATCTCTTTTGCAATGTTCGATGCATTCAATGTTGCAGACGAGTCGGTTTCTTCTGCCTCCTTGTTCTTCGTAACCTCGACCACATTCGAGGTGGACTCGAGGGCTTCTACGGCTTCTGTTTGCAGGATTGGCGCACAGGATGGTCCACCTGCCTGTTTTGGCCATAATCCCCTGAGCAGAGGCACTACATAGCGATTTCGAGCGGCTGATATGCGCTCTTCCAGTGCCTAGGAACATAGCAGTGAGCAATGGGATGGGAACGGCACGTTGACCTGGATCCAGGGATCACCTTAGCGCGGCTAACGAGAGCTTCAAGATTGCGCATTGTCTCTGCTGGCACCGAATCCGGCCTTTTGGGCGAACTTGCCGGGACTGGTGACGAGGGAGTCATGGGCCGCCTTATCTGCGTGCTTTGCAAATCGGGGGAGCCTAATGGTACCGTCACGGCTTCGGTGCTATTACTCTGCCGGATGTCACCAGGAGGAGTAGCTACTCCTGCACGCTCTTTCAGAATGGAGAGTTCCATAGAAGTGTCTTGAAAGAAGGTACATTAGCGTGGTAATTGAGAAAGTTTTATGTGCACAGGACAATACAATACCTCGAAGCTCATCCCGAAGTCGCTGATTTTCCTCTTCCAGTTGTGCTTTTCCATCAACCTCGTGCTCCAGCAAAGTCGTACGCTCCATTAATTGATTATACTTTGACTGAAAATCGTCTGCTGAAGCGGACGTAACCCTATGCCAGAACATTTTTAATGTACATGTGTCTTGGGATTTCCGACCAGCGGCAGCAGTACCTAAAGGACTGCTCTAGATCAGAGTTCTGAATCTCCAAATTCCTGATGCGCTCACGATAATCAGCATCCGTTTTCCGCAGCTGTTCCAACTCTTGTTGCAACGCATTGATGTTTGCATTTGATTGTGTTTGAAGAGATGCGTATTTGCTCTACCATTAAATGCTGGTATTAGCAATGATGACCACGAGGCCTACTCCAACTGGACTAGGCACGGTGTACGTGGCACACACCAAGGCATGTCGATACTGACCTTCAGATCCTCGTAATTCTTCCTCAATTTGGCGTTTCCGTTCCGCAACTCTTCAATTTCCCGCTCCAGTTCGGCCTCGAGATCTTTCGAGTCCAACTGGAACTCATCAAACATTCGCTTTGAGTCCTCCAACTCCTCCTTGGTGGCCTGCAATTCTGCCCTCAGTTGAGTTGTTTCATTTTCCGTCGAGTCCAAACTGAACAAAAAGAGTTAATTGAATTTTTGCTGCAGCGAGTTCCAGATAATTTGGTGCATACTCTTCTGAGGCTGAAGTCATGATGATGTCTAAATGTACAATGCGTGTTGTTTTGATAAAAAATGATGTGTGATGGGTGGTGAACTACAATGTGCGTAAACATGCGTAAAGCGTGGGAATGTGCGTAACAGATGCCAGCTGGTAATGAGGGGGTGCAAAGCAGTCAGTCAGACTGCTCACCGCTGTCCCCTTGGAAGTGTCGACGGTGGTTGCTACCCGTGAAAGTCGGATCGGCGCCGCGCGCCGACATAAGTTTGAAACTGAGATCCAGCTGGCGGTAAATACAATCGGTCGCACCAACAGCAATTGAATCCGCATGGCTGCTGACGCAGCAAATATCCACGTGAATGGGTTATATAATCACAGGAATCCGCGCTTCATCCAACCTGCCCCATATCCCAATATTGAAAAGATGGACCTTCTAAGGATCTTGATAACTCGAATTCAAGAAGTTCATGTGCTAATGGTTCAAATATCAACAGAAAGGCATGTTCCATTTCAACAAGTGTGCCCAAGTCAGTTGGCAACAGCTTTAGACTCAAGAGAATCATTGGTAACTCATCCCATGAACCAGGAGCCCTTTGCATACACAATAGACTACAGAGTCAGTCTTCCTTAATGCCAAAACCGTATCGATATGATGTTATGCCGAAAAGACCAATTATAAATGCAATTGTACCAACCTCGGTCACAGGTCGAGGGACAACGCAAAACTTTGGACCGTCGCTCATCGAACCCTAGTGCATAGTGCAGTGCAAGGATATGAGCACGCCCAATCCAAAAAACCAACAGAAACATCACCAAGTCGGCAACACGGCACAGGCCCACTCCTCTCGAAAGTAACCTAAGAACAGAGCCTCAAGAGAAGAAAGAAAAACGTATATATATGCAACTTCAAAACAAAGTCGGGCTCGATATGGACCTAAAGTTTCCAGCAAATTACACCTATTGAACAAGGAGTGAGGCATTTGGTTTAGACATCTTGACCGCAGCAACAACCGGTGAATGGGACTTCTTCTACTCAAAAGCTGCTTCCGGAAAACGCGCGTTATAAGTAACGTCTGGAACATAGGCAGCCTCAATCTGCAGGTGCGAAAGCAGTTAGGTCGAAGAAAAATATAACCACACCATTCAAACAGACACCTACCCGGTTACCGGCAAAGAACCGGCCATTTAGAGCATTCACCGCCGCTTCTGCTTCAGGAATGCTGTTGTACTTCATATAGATGCGACCATCCTACAATGCCGGGCTGGGCGTTAGAGATCAACAATAATGTTTGTTTCCAAATATAATGGCACTTACCGGACTTTCAGTATCAATTCCTACATGGCGGAGTTTGCCGTACTTAGAACATTCACATTCAACGTCATCCTTGAGCTCTTTATCCCAGTCAGGTTCCCCTTGTACTTCCTGTAATATGAACATATTCTTCAGCAAAATATTGCGCGTTGGCAGAATGACCGGTTTTCTATCAGACAAGGGGGTAAATGTTTATGCTCCAATGTTAGGAAGCCACGCACTCAGCATAGTCACGTACGCTGGAAGTGCCGAACCGCCAATAGGGAGTTCGTCCCTAGCAAGTTTGGCCATAAGGTCAATGCGGGATACATTGTTCATGGAAAGGCCGCCAATCTCCCCGTCGTCCAAAGAGTAACTAGATACTCCCCCGCTCAGCTTATCAGTTATATGACCAACTTTGATCTGCAATAGATGTGCTAGGTAAGGGTACAGCATGCAAGCAATATCCAAGAGAAGTGCTTACAGCTCGGCCCATGATCTCAAACCCGTTCATTTTCTCCATGGCCTGTTTTGCATCGGCCGGATTTTTATAATGAACGAAAGCAAATCCTCGCGACCTGCCTGTATCCGGATCCTTGTGCAAATTGATATGATCGATGGCTCCGAAAGGCTCGAAAACTGCCTTCAAATCATCCTCAGTCAGATTGAAATGCAGTGAACCGATATACAAACGATTCGATTGTAGCTCAGCTTTGCTGCAACAGTGAGGCAAATCAATATGAACCATCGCGGTATTGAAGAAACGGTATGGGTTCGAACAAGACTTACGCGGCAGCTTCAGCCTCAGCGGCAATCCTATTCTTCTCGGCTTCCGTACGTTGCACTATAATCGGAATGCCCAGAAGCTTTTGGTTTGTCATCTGGAGAGCCTTCTCCACAGATTCCTCCTCGTAGAATTCTACATAACCCACCCTATATGCGATAAGGTTTAGAACTTTTACTTCATCAAACTCAATGATATCCATTAAGCCCAGTTCCCTTACCCTTTCGACCGACGGGAATTACGATCGGCGATAATTCTAGCATCACGAACTTTCCCCGCAGGAACAAAGAAGTCAAAGAGTTCCCCGGTTGTAAGCCGTGCAGCCAATTGCATGACAAAGACTGTTCGCTTGTCACGTTCATACTCAGATAACTGTGGTGACGCAGACCGCGTGGCAACAGGGCTGAGAAAATCCATGTATTAGCCTTGCATGTGCTGGTTTCCCTTGAACGTATATTTCAAAATTTTTACCTTCTATCCCTTCCTGATGCCCTTCTTGATCGCTCATATGAGCTTCTCCTGCGCTTGTGATTGTCCCTCGACCTGCTTCGCGGTCGTTCATGCCTTGTCCGGCGATGCGGGGATTGAGATCTAGAACCGGTACGTCTCCTACGGTCTCGATCATCCTTGTGACGAGGAGATCTTGAGCGAGAACGATCTTTCCTGCTCCGCCTTTTACGGTCTGCAGATCTGGAGCGCGACCGACGTCGGTCTCTCTCTCGAGACCGTGAGCGGTCTCGGTGCCGCCGCTTTTCCTCCTTCCCACGGCTGCTGCGGTTCTCCTCAACAGGCTTCTCTGGCGACGGTAAGGGTACAGCAGTGGGTTCAGATCCAGCTCTCTCGGGCTTTGGGGGCTGACCAGGTTGCTACAATCAACGCATTCAGCAACTTTCAAGTTATGTCATGCACCTGTGAGAAATTTTACCTCCTTTCGGAAGGGAGCTTCCAGAAGCTGTTCAACATCCAACTCCATGACCATTACCGCGAGTATTTATCGTGCAGAAGCTGCTTATAGCAAATAGGATAATGACTGCGCCAGAAACCTAGTTCGCTTTTGGTTTTCCTTGCAAATGGAGCAACTTGTCTGGTTGTGGGCATATCCTGATCACATGACTCTTCTGCTCAAGTAAGCAGGATCCTCCACTTGGAGCTTGTCTTCTACACTGGTCCGCTGCACATACCGAAGCCGAGATGCTGCCAGCAATACCAAGGTCCCGCTCATCGGTAGCCTCACATCAAGCAAAGAAGTTGCAAACAGCACGCCGATCGCCCTCTACTGCACAATCAGTCTCTAAAACCCATGCGGACCTTGGAAATCAAAGGTGCGTGGGGCCGCCTTATCTGGACGCAGACTTCAATTGATATGGTTGAGCCTACAGACGTATTCCACTCCCTACCCAAACTATATGTCGTGAACTACTGAAGGAGGGACATGTGCGATCATACATTGATTTTTTTCGGATGGTGGAGCTCAATGCTTCGGAGTTCAACCCGCCTGCTGAAGCGTTGCACGAGCTGAAGCAGCTTCTAACAGTTGGTGAAGATAGCCAGCGTTCAGGTAATCCAGCGCATGTATTCTAACATATGGGTGAGTAAGGCGTCTATGTACATATACTAATTTCCCGATGCAGGTGACCATAGACTGATCTACGAATCGCGGAAGAACATTGCTGGATATTTCCGGTCGCTTGGCAAATTCGACATTGCTATGACCTACTATAAAGAAGCGCTTGACCGAGCTCGACTAATATCAAACGACCGAAATGTGGAGATTGAAGCGACTCGCAATATCGGGGATGTCCTTGAAAGTGACGGTAGGCAGCTGCTGCGGTCGATTTCACAATCACCGTATGTTACTCAAACGTGCAGGTGTTTGAAGGATTAGCCCTCGAAGCATCTGATATGTACGAGCAGAGCCGCATGTTAGCTCGTGACCAAAATAACACGGAAGCTGAGATACTCGCCGCGAAACATCTTGTTGATGTCCGAATGAAAATCGCCCGACAACAAGAGAAGAATGGCGTATATAGTGATGCAATTGCGCACTACATGCATTGCATAAGGATCTTGCAAGAAAGCAACCCAGATGAAGAAACTCTTAATGACCTTAACTACCGCCTTGGAAGTGCCTTTCGACGGAATGGGGATATACCTACTGCAATAGAGGTAAATTGTGTACAATGGCGGAGTTACATCATGAGTGGGAAAACTGATTATGGATTCATAGTATCTGGAAACCTTCTTAGAAAAGGTCCGCAAATACGGCGACAATGTGAAAGAGGCGTTGGCACAAGAGGTTTTGGCCTCTTGTTATGAGAGGTAAGTTAATTGCTTGTATCGTTTCAGAGACTGTCCTCATTATTTTGTTTTGAAAATAGCACCGGCGATCTTTCACTAGCCACTCAATATCTTCAAAACTTCCTCACACTTAGTTCCGCTGAACCCGCTCAAAGGTCAGCACAAGCCCGGGCATGTCACCATCTCGGTATTCTCTTTAACAGAATGGGTGATTACGACGTCGCTGTACAATACTTTGAGCGTCATTACGAAATAGCTTGTGGTATTGCTGGGAATGAGGCGACTGAGGAAGGACGGGGGGTCGCCGTCGACGCCGGAATGAGAAAAATCGAATCTTCGAAGGAGGAACGATCGGAAGCAGATGCGACGCCAGCAGTTGAATCTCCAAAACCTGTCGAACAAGAGATGGCGAAACCTCTCAATGTGGGCGTCGCCCAGGTTCAGCTAGGTATCTCACGGGCGAATGCACATATGGACCAGTTTTTACGAGTCGTAAAAGATGAGAGAAAAGTGGGAATATTGTTGCAGTGGAAGGCAACACATTCATTTGATCTATTTGCCCAGAGCGAGGATAGATCAACGCCAGATGGACAAACATGATCGTAGATCGGATAGCGCACCTACGAACCTCTTCCGCGAAATTGTAACTACAGCTCACAATTTTTATATTAATCAGCGGGTTACTATATACACATTCCTATGAAATCCACCTTCATATACCCTTAAACACTTGCAATAGTTTAGCCCTACGACCCAGCAAGCCGTCGTTTCAATTCCACATTTTCTTTCTCCAACTCCTGCAACCTAACCTCTACTGCTCGTCTCTGCTCAACGGCGGTCTGTATACCCTCCATCAAACGCTGATGCAGCTTTTGTTGTTCCGCTTCCACCTTTTGTTGGCTTCTGAGGGAAGATAAAGTAAGTATCCAAAGAAAATAGAATGCACGCGAGCTCACAAACATACTCTTGCTCCACCCGTCTTTGTTCTGTCATGGTAGCCAATCGCGCCTCATATGCCATCTTGTTCTGGGCGTTCTGGTGAAGTACAGTCAGCATTGGAAGAAGACTGCGCGTGCGGGGAAATCGGGGTACCTCTTGCTCCAAGATGCTGCTGGCGAATCTCAGGGCATTGAAGGCTTTGATTGTATCTTCTGCATCACTTACAAGAATCTCAAATTCGCTTTCCGTTTGAGTGGCCATTTCATTCTTGGAAGGTCCTCGGTCTGGAGAATTAGTGGCTAGGAAGTCCTGCACTTCGGAATGTAGCTGTATTGGTGTGTTTTAACACCTATATGGCAATCGTCTGGATTTAGCGATTCACAAAAACATACCTTCTCATTTTCCACTAACGCAGTTTGCAATGCCTCGCGCAGTTCGTCCCCATCCTGTTTTGCCTTTAATAATTGATCGCGAATTTGCCAAAGCTCAACTTCAGCGCTGAGCAGTTTCGTGTGCAGCTCTTCCGCATGCGCAAGAGTTTCTGGGTATTTTACGGCCAATTCCTCGGCATCTGCCTTCTGCTTCTCCAGTTCCTCAATTACATTACAACATTCTTCAAGCTCGCCTGCTTGATGTTGGTTCGCCTCCTCAAGGGTCAAAATTGTCTGGTCTCGGCTCGCTATCACGTCCTTCAATTCGTCAGCGAGAGATCTCGAATCTTGAGGTATGCCACTTTCTCTCAGGCCATTCAGATATTCTCTCAATCCCTCTACTTCATGACGTAAATTTTCCATCTGTGTAAACTCTTTTGTTACCGCCCTATTTTCCTCCTCCAATATCGCATAGCTCTTTTCAGCGCGAGATGCTCTGTTCTCCGCTTCTTGTATCATGGTCTCCCAAAACTCCCGCGAGGATTTGATAGCTGCTTGCTCATCCGCGAGCGACGCTGTCAGCCTCATATTTTTTTCGGCAAGATCTCTCTTCGAACTTTCAGCGGCCGTCAGTAAGGCTTGCAGTTGTTCGAATGCTTCTGGGCCTTGTCCCTGCTGGACAGAGGTATCACAATTTGCATTCATATTAGACTCCAACTCAAGAATTGTCTTATTCAACTTTGCCGTCTCCGCTGCATGTCGTTGAACTATACTGATGAGTTCTCGTCTAAGGACGTCCTCCACGTCCTCCCTGTCTGCGAGTTGACGCTCCAGATTCCGCACTCTTTCCGCTTGCACTTTGCCATCTGCCCTCGCGCGGTCCGCCTCATCGCCTCGAGTATGTAGTTGCAGCTCCAAGCGACGAGTGCGCGCAACCTCTGCAGCAAGACGATCTTGAAGGGCATTGATGTCATTATTTCTAGTTGCCAATTCCTTCTGAAGCAGTGCGATTGGGCTGAGTTTCTTTTCTTCCTTTCTGAGTTCGGTTCGTTTGGAATGCTTCTCCTCTTCCACATTTTCTCCTCGTTGTTTTCTCTTCTCCTGCTCGATGCCTTCATCCAACGTGACAAGAACGTTACGAATGTTGTGATGCTCCAGTACGTTGGGATTAAAGATTTCATCTTCTCCCTGAGAGGTTATAGGTCAGACAGACCCGTGAACAGCAGCGCGTTTCAATGAATGTCGCTTACCGTGTCGCTGTCAGTCTTGGGAGCACCTTGAGATGATTGGCTGTCGAGCTTCGCACGTTTTGTAGCAGCCGCCTGCTTTTCGTTTTCAATATCCTTGTAATTGAACAAATGCCAAGTAAAAAGTTAGCACAAGGGCGTCCCTGTTTTCGGCGTCAAACGTGATAATTTTCGCTCAGTCACCTTTGAGGTCCTGGCGCCTACTTTAGAAACCTTAGAGATTGGTCGTTTACCGAGTTTGGGATCGTAAGTCTGTCTTGTATCGGTACTCTTAGGCTAGAGTAATCGTTAGGACCGGTAAGACATCATGTCCAACTCTTTCACTGTGACTTTGGTCGTGCCCTCGCTCCGGCCTTACCCGTGCTATATTGGGATCGCTCTTTTGCAGTGCGGATTTTGGACCCCCGGTTCTAGTTTGCTGTATTTCAGAGGATCTTAGTTTTCTTAGCGTCAATGCTTTCTCATTGGGAGGGGCTCACCTTCCACTGATGCAAAAGCTCCTCACGTGTCATTTTCCTATCCATTTTGTCACCCCTTGAGGTCTCAAGTTGCTGAATGGTTGAAAAGGCTTCGTTCTCCTTGTCCGTATAGATCTTTACCCGCTGCCTTTCCATGGCTGGCTAGGGCCAGTATGTGTTGGCACAGCGGAAATAGGCCCAGTCAGAGCTAGAGTTAATCCTCGCGTGAATTGCGAGCCGGTGTAGAGTATGACGAGGAGGTTTCCAATGGGCAGTTAATCTCCTTATCCTTGTTGGAAAACTTGAGCCCAAAACGCGGTTCTTTGGGCAACGATGACTTGCTGTTGTGGGAATCGTCGTCGGGAGCAATCAGCAGAGCGACCCCACCCCTTTACGAAAGCCGTGTCTGCCTAAACCATAAGGAAACTGTGCACTTTGGGGTTGCTATGGAGCCAACTTTGTTATCACGTGCAACCGTTCCGAGTTCTTCCAGCAGTTCGAAGCCAGACCGTTCATGAACCTCTTGGGCATCACCTCGAGTTGAGCATCAGGCACCCCTAAACCTCTTTCCTCCCCTCTCCTCCTATCGGTCGTATTTCGCAATGTCTCTCGCGACTATTGGCAGGAGGTCACTCTTGCACTCGCAGAGGAATGTTTTGGTGAGTTTTTCCGCTTGACGGTCTTCCTGAGATTGATTTCTTCCTAATCATGTGCAAACACTATCACAATTGTCCTATGTCCTCGAGAAGGCCCCGCTTGTGGCCCCTTTCCATACCACTACGATTGCTCAACTCGCCACCCCGGCCCCCGACCCAGTGCAGAAGCAACCTGTCATCAAGACCTTCAACATTTACCGTTGGGTGGGTGTCTGAATACGAGGCTAAACGCGATTTCCTGCACGGATGTCATGGAATCGTGTCGCATAATCGCTTATGCGTTTATGAATGACTTTGCTTTGGCGTCGACTTACCTTCTTTGAGTAGTCTCCCGATCAGCCCGCTGAGAAGCCCCGTCTTGAGAAGTACCAGATTGATCTCAACCAGTGTGGACCTATGGTGTTAGACGCTCTGATCAAAATTAAAAACGAAATTGACCCTACGCTTACTTTCCGTCGATCCTGCCGTGAGGGCATCTGTGGATCTTGTGCAATGAATATCAACGGTGGAAACACTCTGGCATGCCTAAGCCGTATTGACCGGAATCCATCTTCCGATGTCAAAATCTATCCCTTGCCTCACACTTACGTTGTAAAAGACCTGGTACCTGGTACGTCGTTCTGCTCCTAGCCTTTCGCCTTTGCATGCCGAGATTAAAGTAGCTGATATTGTTCTTTTTGATGGCCACCAGACCTTACGCAAATTTACAAACAGTACAAGTCGATTGAACCATACTTGAAGCAAAAGACGGCCGCTCCTGAGCGCGAAAATATTCAGTCCATCGCGGACCGTAAGAAGCTGGATGGATTGTATGAGTGTATCTTATGCTTTTGTTGTTCTACCTCGTGCCCAAGTTACTGGTGGAACAGCGACAAGTACCTTGGCCCGGCAGTCTTAATGCAGGCGTATCGGTGGATGATTGACTCGCGTGATCAATTTGGTGCCGAGCGGCGGGAGGCTTTGCAGGACCCTTTCTCTGTGTACCGTTGCCACACAATCATGAGTAAGTGAACGACCTCGTTTCCTGCAATGAATGTCATAGCGAGGACTTAACAGTACTGCTATTACCATTAGACTGCGCCCGCACATGCCCTAAGGGGTTGAACCCTGGTTTGGCAATTGCTGAGATCAAGAAACAAATGGCCCTTGATGGATAGTTTACGGTGGGGATTTGACAAACTACGTGAAAATATACCGCTGGCTTTTATTGTATGTGCATGTGATCCGAGTAGTATGGCTGCCGTGATATAAAGATCCCAAAGAGTGCAATGCATATCTTATTGCAGCACGTCGACATGATTAAAACCTTTAGACCCTTATTATGCAATTGGCCTAGAAAGGGCCAGTCATGCTCCTCGACCACGGGCTCCAGCTCCTCTACCACCTCTACCCCCGCCTCCTCGTCCTCCGCGCCCTCCTCTATCTCCACCACGTCCCCCTCGGCCACCATACTGTCTTGGCTCATCGCGGACCATATCAATGACTTCGTCTGGTACCCGAAGGTATTTGATTGTGTTGCCACGAATGTAGATTTCCGGGATTCGCCAGAATCGGTCGCCGTCTGGAGACGTGCATATCACCTCACGGAGGTTGATCTAGAGAAGACCGTTAGACTTGATAGTCGCAAGATAGAACAATCTTCCCTGTCTTTCAAAAGGCATGGACACATACGTTCATAAAATTATCGCAGTTTACCATGTGGCCGTTGTATGTTTCGCCTACATTGTTTTGAAACATACTTTATGATCTCGATCTATCGCGTTAAATATGGAAGTGCTGTAACGACTTTACCATTCTTTAGCTCCACAAGCATTGGGTGCCCTTGGGCAGTGTTTAAGAGAGACAGCGGGAGCATAGCGGTGTCGTTAATGTGGATGCCCAGCGCAATGAAATAAGAAAGTGGCCAGCAAGGGCTTGCCAGGGTCGAACGACAAGCGATTCTTGTTTGCTGTGCCATTCATTGTTATGTAACTGTGCCGCACCTTCACTGAGGGAAGCTGAGTCTCACGCCAACGTCCTATGGTTTTGTTGATCTCAATCCGCAAGATGGTTACGACAACTCTTGGTGACAAACCCGAAGGAGAACGGCTAACAAGAGACTTGATAACACAATTCGAGATCGGTCCGTAGGTCAGCCCCACTCTTTCTCCGCGTCTTGATGTACCCGCATGGGGACCTAGTAAATTGTTAGGTCACCTGGAAAGCTAACCTATTGGTTTTCATGTTAACGTTTGGTAGGCAAGGTATTCAATGACAACAGATCTCAGATCAATTCGGTCGATTTTGATGACACTGGAGAGTTTTGTGTGACTGCATCGGATGACGACTCCTTGAGAGTATATGACGCAGTGAAGGGAAGGTACGTCTTCTTACAACTAGAGAATATGCTGCGTATGCTACTCACACTGTCTTTTGCTTTTGTCAGCTCGAAGCATTATGTGTACAGCAAAAAGTACGGCTGCGCACACGCCCGTTTTACCCACCACGCCTCGTCTATCATATATGCATCAACAAAAGAAGATGGTCGGTATCTTTGATTCACATGTTATATGCGAAGGGACGTTACATTAATGGCATATTTACGTATAGACACAATCCGATACCTCTCTGTTCATGATAACCGATATCTCCGATATTTTAAGGGACATACTCGCCGAGTCGTTGGACTGGAGCTCTCACCGCAGGATGATCACTTTCTGTCAGCATCCCTGGATGGGACTGTTCGGCTATGGGATTTAAGAGTTCAGCATGCCCAGGTTGGTTTGATTTGTCTTTGCTGTTGATACTCGTAACGTATGTGCTTACTTCTATCTGAAGGGACTGATGAATGTTCCCGGTCAAGGGCGTCCTTGCCTGAATTTTGACCAGACTGGGAAAGTATTCATTGTGGCATATCAAGCGTCCATCAAACTCTATGATCTTAGGAACTTTGATAAGGTAATGTCAGACACAACGGACGAATGCATCGCCCATGTCCGCTTACACTTGCAAACCCACAGGGATCTTTTGCCACTTTTCCTGTCCATGACCCAAATATGATGACCGGCCCACCTGAATTTGTGGGCATCGAATTCAGTAACGATGGCAGGAATATATTAGTTTCTACACGGGGGGATACCTCGTACATTCTGGACGGATTCAATGGCCCAATGAAGCAATACTTGCGAGGTCACATCAATACGCGCAGAATCGAGTTGCAGGCTAGCTACAGTCCAGACGGACAGTTTGTTGCATGTGGTGAGTAAAGGTTTACTGTTCATATGCAATCTACACTGGAAGTGTATGCCCTAAGATTGCATGCATGTTCAGGCTCTGAGGATGGATCCATTCATTTTTGGGAGGCTGAGAATGGATCCCGGGTATGCACACTAACAGGACATACCGATCCGCCTACGATTGTAAAATGGAATCCAAAGTACATGATGTTTGCCAGTGCAGACTCTAGTTTGGTGAGTACATTATCAATTGAACGCATCAACGATCTGATTCCCCGCCTTGTCCAATGGAATGGACATGATGCTTTGCATTTTCTGCGGTTTTAAATGATCGAACATCACTTGTGCCTACCTACCTTGGCATGTCTGTCAACGTTCTCTGTTTCGTGAGATTCCGAGAATGTCTTGTGACGGAACATCATATGCGGGGGGCAGACCATTCCCTCAATGCTATGCCAGTGCTCACACAATACTTGCCTTTCATAGGCCTTCTGGACACCTACGACAATCGCTCCATAGCAACTGCTGAACTCTGCCACGGTGACCGTTTGAGCGTAGATTCTCCTGTGTCTTTTGCATAGCTAAATAGTAAAGAGCACTTGATCGGGGGACTGGCAAGTTTAAATGGATCCAATGTCAACCCGAGCTTAACCTTACTGCGGCTGCGGGAGCACGACCACGCACAGTGAAATAGTATCTTGTTTGCAACAAATTGAAGGACCAGTCTCCAATGTTCACCATGGAATACCAGGAAGAAGAAAGGTGATGGCAGCTGCATGGAGGAAAACGCGACGTTCAACTATGGGGTGAAGAAATTAAGGAGAAAAACAGCATTTTTCGCTTGGATGTGGCCGCAATATCGTATGCAGGGTATTGTTTCCAGCTCAGATAAGCGCCGTGCAGCAATGCATTTTAACGAATGCAACATTAATGTAAAAGGGAGCAGTTCCATAACATAAATTTGTGGATATGTTATTTGTAAGCGACTCTAAAGCGCGAGTCAATACGTCAATTTTTGGACCCTTACCTAATTAGTGGCGCACCACCATGACGATCGTGGCCGTGCTATTCTGACATGGGTTTGCCCTTTTCGATGGGTTTCTGTTGACTTCTTGGTCATTTAAAAACCTCATCGTCATCCTGTACCCCAAACGTATTTCAAGTAAAAGGTACACGCAGACGCGCGCAACAGACAGCTGCAATTCTTTATACCAATTCACAATGACATTTATGGAAAACCAATACCTCTTCGCACATCCTTTTGGTACTTTAACATCGGCAAACTGGCGAAAGTATCCGAATGAATACTCTTCACATGTTCTCTCCGTGGACGTCCTTTCACGGTTCATCGACCCACAAACGGGCGTCTTACGGACAGAGCGCTTATTGTCCATCAAACAATCCGCACCCGCAATAGTAAGGAAACTGTTGCCAATACCGGAAGTGTCGTATTTTCGGGAAGTCTCGTTTCTGGATCCTAAGGAACGAACTTACAAGGCGGTTTCGAACAATCTGAGTATGCGATCCATTGTGGATGTGGAAGAGACGTGCGAGTTTAAGACTGATCCACAAACACCCGACGGTGGGACGGTTTTTAACCAGAGAGCGGAGGTCAAGGTGTTTGGTGCTTTCAATTACGTGGCTCGAATGCTTGAAGAGGCTGCCGTAAAATCGTTCAAGGCCAATGCTACAAAGGGAAGGCAAGGATTGGAGACAGTCGTAGACATGGTTTTGAATGAAGCGAAGATGGTAGAGGCGGGATTGAAAGAGGGTTATGAGGCAGGCATCGAGGGATTGAGAAAAGGCACCGTTGGGGTATGAGCGCAAAGACATAGGAACTGTATATTATTCTCTCTTCATTTTTTCTTGAATATATTCACCAATACGAACAGTACTCCATGGTACTATCCACCACTCGACAATCTATAATAAAAATAATGCCCTAGCTCTCCCCAAAAGCAAAAAAAAGAAAATAACAAAATATCGTCTAGCGCGAATAATATACAACAGAAACAAAAATCTAAAACTTTAGCATGTTCTTGGTGACCTCTTTTCGCAAATGCTGCTTGTACTCTGCAATCGACCCACGCCAGAGACGCATGGATCCGTTCTCGCATACCCAAATTTCCTTTGAAAATAAACATGTCAGGGAACAAGTCATCAGAAACAGAAAATATTGAGACACATACTTGAGCGACTTGACTGATCAATCTGAAATCGTGACTAACAAGAACGACTCCTCCATCAAAGTTGTTAATCGCGTCAGCCAATGAATCAATAGTCTCGATGTCAAGCGCATTTGTCGGTTCATCCAGCAAGAGCATGTTGGGTCGAGAGAGAGCGAGCTGACAGAAAACGATACGCGCACGTTGTCCGTCTGACAGCTGGCGAATAGGACACAACTGGGAGTTGCCCGTGAGGCCAAACTTGCCAATCTGCTGCCGCCAGTACGGAAGATCTTGTGGCAAGTCCTGGAATGTCCTGCGGAGGTAGTCGATGGCGCATGCATCAAGATCAAGTTGATCCGCGGAATGCTGACTGTATTTGCCAATCTTCAAGTGGGTGTGTCGGGATATAGTCCCGGCCGTTGGAGACAGCTCGTTGCTCATGAGCTTCAACAGCGTGGATTTACCCGCACCGTTGGGTCCTACCAGGGCGATACGTGACTCGGTATCAGCTCCCCATTCCAGGTTGCGGTAGATGGCATCCTTAAGGTCCCCACTGTATGCAAAGCTCATGTCGGTAAATGCAAGAACAGGCGGTGGTAGCTGCCCAGAACTTTCGAAACGAAACTGGAAGTTGCGCGATTTTTCCACCTTCTCCACCAGTCCTTCCGCCTCCATCTTATCTAAGATCTTTTGTCTCGACTTGGCTTGTCGAACCAAGTTGGCGTAAGTACCGCAGGATGCAATGAACTGCTTCATGTGTGCGATTTCTTCTTGCTGCTTTTCGTATGCCTTCATCTGATTGACATCCAGCTCTTGCCTCGTCTTGATGTACGTATCGTAGTTACCCGCGTAGTAGCTCAACTGCTTTTTATGATTCAATTCAATAATGTTGGTGCAGACGCCGTTCATGAAATCTTGCGAGTGCGACACCAATAGCAGGATGCGGTTGTACTGAGCCAAATATTCTTCAAGCCATACACATGCCCCAAGATCAAGATGGTTGGTAGGCTCGTCCAAAAGAAGCATCGTAGGTTTGACGAAAAGAGCTCTCGCCAAAGCGACACGCATACGCCAACCTCCAGAAAGATCTTTGGTTGCCACCTTCATACGCTTTTCGTCAAACCCAAGACCATGAAGAATGGAGGCAGCTCGGGTTTCAAAAGTCGACGCATCCATAGAGTCAATACGCTCGTATATATCATCCAACAACGGAGACTCAGGGTCCTCTGTCAACAAATCTTCCATTTGCTTCTCAAGGCGCTACAGGACAAATTGTCGTTGAATGGAATGCAATATATGAAATCACGGCATGCTTACTCACTTTCAATTCCTGCTCGGCGTCATCGAGAACAGCTTTCAATGCTGTCATCTCTGTGGGTGGATACTCAGAGTTTAACAAATAGATATCAATGTGTTCGGGAATAGGAGCCTCGCGAGCAGCCAAGGATTGTAAGAAAGTGCTCTTTCCTGAACCATTGGGACCGATCAAGGCGTATCGTCGACCAAAGTTGAGCTCAATGGTGGTTTCGTTGATGAGGACTTGGGAGAAGAAGCTGAGAGAGTATGACTCGATCTACTGACAGTCAGCGAGTGTTGCAAGTCCGTTCAAGATTGTAACTCTCCAAATACCTTGACATCCCGAGAATCCTTTTGCGAAGTAAGGACTCCTGAAGAGACTCTGTTGTTGTCTATCGCCAACGAGTCTACGCCGTCCGTAATATCTTCAACAGAACCATTCTTTGCCTTTCGACCTGCCGCTCTTTCTGCCCGCTTTGCAGCACGCTCTGCCTTCTTGTCTCCTTTTGGCGGCATGTTGTTAAACGTAAATGTAATGTGCAAATTATCGAAGAGATGAAAAGTATGAATTCCAACTTCAAAGACTGCACACTTTTATCCTTACGTTGCCCCGTTCTTTTATTATTTTTTTTTCTGCAGTTTCTGGACGGGAAAATCGACGCGTTTTATTTTTTTTTTGAGATCATGGTATCCTAAGCAACTCATTAACCCATAAATGGATCGCGATGGGGAGAGCGACGACACTGCAGTTGGGTGTTATTCAACACCGTCGCAACAAGGATAAGTAAACTTGGAGGAAATACTATGATCTTGGCATTGCTCGTGCCATCGTCGCATATGCATGCTGAAAGGTGTGGAGCGATTGAGCGGACGTGGTCTTTGGCAAAGCATCCAAGTGGTCAATGTCCCAGAGCATGATTGTAGAAAAGGTGCTCGATATGTGACATATAGCCTCCTAAATGCTGGATTTTTCCTTGTCTGCCCTGCTGGCAAAAAAATACAAAGGCGATGAGTTTACTTATGTGTATATCTTTTGAAAATCGCCGCCCTTGCCTGTCAAGCCAAGGTAACAAGGCTCGCGTCTCGTAAGCGAGCGTAAGCAGTCCGACCAGGTTAGATCTTGGCTAGTTAAACCTCCACAGATCATAGCCTTGAAATATAGCGCATCTCTGTAAAAGGATGGACAATGACGGAGAAGCACCAACACCACCTTCTGCAGGAGCTTCACCCGCTCTGCCATCTCCAGTAGAAGCTCCCGTTATAGTACCAGCTGAGCAGGCAACTCTGCCAGTTCCACCCGAACAATCTGTACCAGCACAGCCCATTGAAGCATCTTCACCTGCACCAGCTTCAGGAGAATATGCTCTCATATCCGCCCCTGACCAATCTGCTCCATCATCACTAGCTGAAGAGTCTACCCCGGCGCCGACTACTGAGGAATCTTCTTCATCGTCACTCACGGGAGGATCCGCGCCGGCACTTCCTATTGAAGAATCTGTTGTCTCATCATCTACAGATGAATCTAGCCTGGGTCCCACTATTGAAGAATTTCCCGTCGATCCAGTGGGTGTAGAGACTGCTCCTGCAAGGTCAAATGCCGGATCTGGGTTGGCAACACCTACCCAGAATCCTCCATCCTCACCGCCTTTGGACGAGTATTCATTGACAGCAGAAGCTGAGATCGAAGAACCATCATCCCCACAACGTGATTCCAACGCAAATGCCGAAATATCTCCCTCTCAGGAAGATGCTCCAGAAACACCCATCTACCCTCCCCTACCGCCTCTCCCAACTCCCTATGCCGAACAACAACGGCCTCCAACCCGCACCTTAGAGACTAGCCTGGATAACGTATACACGGCATCTGCGCCACAGAGATGGGCAAGCTCATCTGAGGTAGAAGAGCCCCCCGATGCTTCAGGCGATCTGGGTCCGGATGAGCCTTTGCACAGATCTGAGGATGGGGAGCAAGGAGAGCAACATGATCTTGATGACGAGGATGCAGAGGCCATTGCTGAGGACACGGCAGTTATGGATCCTGATAATGTGAGGTCTTCTGCTAACATATGGGCGGCTTACGGTCTCAGAATTTAACGCTTCCTCAATATATAGCCACTCATGCAACGTGTGCAAGCCGCTCTCTATAAGCAGCTATCCGAGCAAAAATCCAAACTTCAGTATGATCTGAAAGAAAAAGTAATTGATTGTTACTTTTCGTAATTTGCTCCGAGGTCAGTCTAATGACAATTCTTTGTTTCCTTTAGGAGGAAGCCGTTCGCGCCGCCAACCTTCGCAGAGAAGCCATTGGTGTTGAGCTTTACTCCTTGCAGCAACAACTAGCACGGCATCAAGCCATGCTCGAAGGCACACAGGACAATCTGAACGTGATTAGGGGCTATCGAGAAGAAGCGGAGCGCCGATTGAGACATGCGACATCGCAGTGGAAGGAACAAAAAGAGAAGGTGGAGCAGCATGCCCGAAACTGTGCGTATTTGCTTGAGGAATCTTTGCTTTATTCTAGTTGCCCGAAATACCTGATCGTTATCGCGCCTTTGCTTTCCTAGTGGACCAACACAAACAAGAGCTCGAAAAGATATCGAGGACAATCAAACAAGTGGATTTGTATAATGAGGATTTACGATCTAAAATCCTTGTTGCCAAGCGAACAACAATGAAGGCCGAGGAAGACTTGATCAAGCAGGAACAGGATAAGAAGCGACAAGTATGTACCGTTAGGTATCCACCTGCTGTGTTGTGACAAGATGTTTATTAGCAGCTATTCTACATTCTAGGATTACTTTGTTGATCACCTCACAGATCAATTGCGTAAGCTCCAAGAGCGCCGGGCTTTATATGAAACACAACTGCTTGCGCAACAGAAAGAGACCAAAGCAGCTATGGAGACACTGCAGGATGCTGCAACGGAAATGGAGGTAAGGCATCCCAAAAATAGTCACAGCAAGAGCGGGTTAACTTACTTCTGCTTCTAGGCGATACAATTTGAGAAACGACAGCTCCTCCATCAATGGAAAAGCAGTTTGATCGGGCTCCAAAAGCGCGAAGAAGTTCTCCAACAAATTGATATTGGCATCCAGTGAGTGTTTTCTTTTTCTGTAGCTTGGTAACTCGCACTCTTTTTCTCATACCATCTTGACCAGGAAAAACAAGGATACTATTCTGAATATGGCCGGAGAGATATCTGGCTTTAAGCATTCCCTTCGCAAAGCGCAGGAAGAGAATGAATCGCTCACTGTTCTTTTGAACAAATTGGAGGGGGAGGTAGATTATCTGAAAAGAGAGATAGGATCAATCAATGAACAGAAGGAGAAGCTAAAGGAGAGTTGGACAATGTACACAAAAAGTCTGGCTCAGACTGAAGGGGAATTGGGGACCGTCATGTTGGTAAGGCTCTGTAACCTGCTCGTTGACGCCATTGTCCTTACAATACTCACACACATATCAACAGGAACGTCAGACACTTCAAATGGAGATGTCGGCCGTACAGAAACAGACTCACATAACCGTCGTGGCCAAGCAAAAGCTCCAATCTGACATCAGCGAACATCTGCAAGCCCAGCTTTCAATTTCCAAAGGCGCTCAAGGCACGCGCAAAGACAATAACCGTCTCCGTAACCAAATACATGAGAAGGAGGCAACAATCGCCCAAGTGGAGAACGACCTTAGTCACATCCGATTAGACACACTAAACGCAAATTCTCGAATACGGGGGATGAAGGAGACGCTGCAGGTTTTGGATGCGGAGCTGGCAGAGCGAAATGAGGTTATTGAGAAATATGAGGTGGAGATTCGCAGGAGGAACGATGAGCTGGGAAAGAAACAAGGTGAGATGGATTTGTTGAACAAGAAATACGATCAGTTAACGGCGAAGAATCTGGTACGAGTCTATTCCATACCAACCACAGCAACTCGTGATCTAATTCTATGTTCAGGACGAATCGGTTGGCCCCTTGGAAGCCACCATTCATAATCTGAGCAAATTGGTTCAACAAAAGGAGAAGGAATCCTCGCAGCTTTCGCAATTCTGGCTTCGTTCACAAAACGAGTTAGTCGTAATGACGAAGCGGACAGGAGAAGTGTCAGATGAAACCCAGGATCTGCGGATGCGATTGACTGTATTGAGCCGTAAAAAGATGGTGGTAAACAGTTGAGTATCGTGGAACCCCTGCGATAATGTGTAGACATGAATGCTGATGTTAAGTGATTCCAGATGCATTTGATACTGAACTGAAAGAGATTAGGGAGCACCAACGAAACATCCGACAACTTCAAAATGACATGGTGAAGATAAATACACTTCTCACCCGTCAAGCCTCTGTGCAAAATAAACTGGAGGAGAACAATCTCGGGTTGGAGCAAGAGTTCAGAGCGAAGCTGAAGGTATCGCGTAGAATCTTTTACATGGCATCTATGACGAGTACAAATTTTGAAAATCTCCTGTAGCGCGCAGAACTTGAGTCGATCCATATGGAGCAGAATCTTGAAAATCTCAAAGCCGAAAAGCAACGCGCTCTCCAAGGCCTGGTTGAGGCAGAGTAAGTATTCGACTTACTGTTCTCATCAAAATTGCAAGCTAAAAGAAGAGTGTCACAGACGCCAAATGATGCTCTGGGAGAAGAAGATACAGCTGGCGCGAGAGACGCAGGCGGCTCTTGATCCAAATGTTGGGGCTACTGAGATCAAAGAGATGCAAGCAGAAATTCATCGGATGAAACTTCGATATGCGAGTATGCTTAAGTTGCAGGAAAAGATGGTCGCGGAAATGGAGAAAAGTGTGTATAGAAGGGAGAGCATCACAGCACGGACGAAGACAAAAGGCAAAGGTGGCGGACAAATATCACTGCAGAAAGCAATTACTGATCTAACAAAGAAGATCCGAATGACTATGAACGATCTTCGGGAGTGTGATCAAGGTGACCTTTCCAAATAAATTTGAACAAGAAATTTAACGAGGATAATTCTCACCAATTCCAACCCTCCAGATATCGTGGCGCTACAATCTTCTCAGGAGAATCTCACAGCTCAAGTCTCTCAAGCTTCAAATTCAATTACAGACCTGGAAGCAAAGGAGCAGCAGCTCCTGACGGACATTGAAACTCAGTTACAAAAGAAGGAGCTGGTACGTAGCATTCATCTTTCCGATCATCTCTGATTTCACTGTTAACGACCGTTTATCAAAGTTGGCCAATCAGACTCTTTTGAAACAACGTCAAGCACGGCGATATCGAGATGTTGCAGATGGGAAGTACAGTTTCCTCGTACGAGAGGCTGACCAACGGGAAGTGGAGCGAGATAAACACAAAGAACGTTTAGAAAAGATTGACAGTGTAATCAGAATTGTGGAGGTTAGTTCCAGGATTGGCCTCTTTCATTCTTACCCACCCCTGAACCTCTATTGCACGTGCTCAGACGGAATATGGTGAATCGGTGAAATCGAGCTTTGAGCCAATACATAACCTTATTGCAATGGGGTTGACAATCTGATTGGTAGGACGGGTTAGCAGTAGACGAACTGACAAGATTTGAGGGCGGGCCCTCTTTGAATTATCACCTGCTTGTACAATTAGTTAGATACAGTGTGACAATTAAGGACGCTGTTCACTGGTCAATATTAAAAACTAGAAACATGATTGATAGAAGTGATTACCATTTACATATCGGCAACGTTTATTTTCTCGCAGGGCGAGGATACTGGCTCAGCACTTCTTCCGATCCCTTTTTGGAGCATGGAGCTGATAAGTCCAATGACCCCATTACACTTCCCATGCGACTGGCACTTCGACTTCCTGTACGTTGATAACCGTCACTGTTCATGCCCATCGTGCTCGTGATTCTACTTGCGGTTCTATGCCTTGTAGATTTAGATTGCTGCTGTTGCTGTTTCTGCTCCTGGGCTTGAGCCAGAGCCGCTGCCAGATTTTTAGCAGTCAGTGCTCCAACCTCTTTGCTATGTCTCTCTGCGATGGATATAAGGCGGTCGTTCAAATGTGGATTGGACATGTTGAGGAGAGCTAACGCTTGGACAAGCTGAATATTTTCGGTGATCAACTGTTGCACAGCAGTATTCCACTATGAGATGATTCACCATTAGAAACTTGTAAATGCCTTATAAGGAGATCGGATGGCCACACCTCTTGTTCGTGCCTCCTGTTAACCTCTATTTCAGCGCGCAATCCATCAACATCGTGCTGAATATCAAAAAGGGCTCGTTTCTTTTTAAAGAGTTCTGAATTCAAGGCATCTTCCTGCCGGCTAAACCGGTCGAGGGCAATTTCTGGGAAGAAACAGGTAGAATTTGGCTGCTCTTGGTTCGTTGCTGGTATTTGCAAACTTTCCCCTGCGGTCGGTGTTTCGGCTTGAAAAGTTGAGTTTGTCGTTGCTTTGAGACAGTGTACGTTTGGTAATGAGGGTCCGGTTGCACTATCAAAGGCAGCTTCCAGGTTCGTTCCTCCTCTTGTGGTCACTCCAATTGCATTGTCGTCAGCGAACCGTGTGGATGCTGTTTGCGAAGCTGATGCCGCTGTCATGTCTTCCACCGGCTGAAAATGGGTAGCACTTCTAGCTCCCAGAGGCAGCATTTCAATCGGATTTCTCGCAGTTCCAGCTTCATTGGGGGTAGTTGACGC
This sequence comes from Spizellomyces sp. 'palustris', assembly GCA_006535965.1. Classification (NCBI taxonomy): domain Eukaryota; kingdom Fungi; phylum Chytridiomycota; class Chytridiomycetes; order Spizellomycetales; family Spizellomycetaceae; genus Spizellomyces; species Spizellomyces sp. 'palustris'. Next base: position 258,314 of record QEAR01000022.1, on the reverse strand, counting down.
TAAAGGATGTGGGGAGGCCAGTGTGGAGGATCCCACCGCGTGCTTACTTAATAGGCTTAGTACTGAAGCTCCATGACAACTGGTAGTCCGATGTTCAACATTCAACGTTAACTCACCTTCAAGATCACAGTCCGTTCTTCGCCATGGCGGCCACACGCTGCTTCGTTAGCGCCAGCCTGTTTACACGCCGTGCTACGTTTACTACTCATGGTACTCAACCCATACTTCTCCGTCATCCCTTTTGTCATGGCCGTCTCTATGCGACTGCTCCACCCCCCAACCGAACAATAGCCAACGATCCACATCCCACACCTAGACCAGATAACATTGCCTACTTCACCGGAAATCCTCGATACTACCAAGATGTGATGGATATAAACGCTCTGATTCGGAAACATGCGCTCTCGTTCAGAGATAGTTCTCAGTACAAATCCATTATGTCAAAACCCAAATGGATGTCACTGGAGGAGATGCAAGAGTTTCTCGAATATAAACTCGTTCGGAGCACCTACACTGAGCTGGTGCATAAGCTGAACATTCTATATACAGTTCAAGGTAACTCTCACATCTTTTCTGCTTCCGTAGAGTGTCAGAAGGTGACCGTCCTAATATCGCCAACGCATCTTCAGCTCGTGACCCCGACGTAAACCGGTTGCTGTTTAGATTTGTCAAGCCAGGAGCAGCGCTTGTTACACAGGTGAAGCAGCGGGCTGGCTTGGACGAATTTGGTCGGTCATACTCGTACGGATCAAGAAAAACGGCAAAGGCACAAGCGTGGATGGTGGAGGGTGATGGTCAAGTATATGTGAACGGCACTCCCGTCTCGGATTATTTTGCTGAGGATTTTGACCGCGAAGTTGTTGTGCGGCCACTTGAGGTGGCTCGTCAGTTGGGGAAGTATAATGTGTGGGCGTTGGTGAAGGGTGGAGGCCCCTCTGGTACGTCATCTTGATCGGTCGTTTGGGCAACGATTTATTGGCGGTAAGCTTAACTTTCCCTGAAGGGCAAGCTGCCGCGGTCTCTGTAGCAGTGGCACGAGGATTAGTCATACATGATCCAATGCTGGAGGCGGCCATGAAAGAAAGTAAGTGAACTGTAGGTCTTATTTTTATCTCCCATTCTTAAAACATAATGTCTCTTCTTTTAGCTGGACTTACGACAATCGACACCAGACAGGTTGAACGTAAAAAGACAGGTCAACCCAAAGCCAGAAAGAAGAATACTTGGTAAGCGGTCGTCTTGTCTTCCTTGGATCTTAATGGATTATCTAACTGTAATGACTCGTTTGCAGGGTCAAACGTTAAGCTAATCTACACCATGGTGGATCCGCGGAGGTAAAAAGCATACGGTTCATGTATCATAGACATCAATTTATTTCTATCATGAAATTGGCGGTTGAAAACTGTGCAACGCACGGTGACGATGGATTGTATTCTCCTTAATAATATTAAAGATCCTTGATGGACGCCTTCATATACTCTTGCATTGGCGTACTGAAATCTGAACGTTTCCCAAACGATACAGCAGCCGCGGAGGCATGTCCGGGAGTTGTAGCTCCATTGGGCGTTCGAAGGCGTTGGAGATCTTTTGTGGGTGTTGAAGAGATGGTGGTTCCATTTGCTTTCACTGCGCTGTCCGACCAGAACGTAATGGGATGGGCAAAACGGGCTTTGTCGGCCTATTAGGTGGTATGTGGGTCAACGATAGCTCAACTCCGCCCTTTTTGGTCAACCTTCGCATTACCTCCGATGGTGGCTCACTCCCTACATATACGCAATTAGTGATATACATTTTCACACAACCGTCATGATGCACGTACCCAGCTCCTTCAATGTTCCATATACGTCCTCGTGAGCAAAGTCTGCTTGATGAGTTGATCTGAAGATAGGGGTTGTCAGTCAGTCAGGGCAGTCGAATGAGAAAAATCAAGAGTATACGCACATCCAACCCTTGGCTGATCGGTCAAATGGGGTGTCTTTCACGTCCTCGCTTAATGTCCAGTGTTATTTCAAATTGACATTCCTTAAATATTGTCAGCCGTTGCACTCACGTACATAGCTTTTTTCAGAAGGTTTTCTTCCACAAGTTGACTTCGCTTTCCCAGGCGGTTCACATTTCTGTCTAGAATATTGAATGGCTTATGTGCCTCGCGCTGCGTAGTGGTCTTGTACTGCTTTTCTAAGCCGTGGATCAGAATATCCTGTAATGGACAATGATTCAAGTCAAACCCAATATGATAGTGTCTTTCAGCCCCGACGCTCACACGATGACCGTTTTTACTCAAGCCTGCAATATCCTCTCGCTCATCCAACACTCGGTCACCAACCGCCCGCTCCTCCACCCAGTTTTCCAACAGAGTCGCACCAACACCGTGATGGCGATTCCAATCTGTGCCGTTGTGGAATTGCATTCTTATGGAGTTGCAAGGGCAGAGAAACTGAACTGCGTCGGTCGATAAAGGGAGAGACCCCGATTGCTTACGTAATTTGCAATAAGAGGTGGCCAGATGTATCGGAAATAATAATATTTAAAATATTTTCCCAAAAAAATAGAAAGGTAATATAGACAATCGAAAAAAAAGAGTCCGTATAAATAATCTCCATCGGCACTGCTCGCCTCAACCCATAGCACGTCCGATACCTCCCACGGGCCACCTTGTTAGGCGAGCCCGCGAAGGTTCTATCAATGCGGTACTGCAAGTGTTCGCTATCGTTGACATTGCGTAATAGGGGAAGACTCTGTAATGACAATTTCATCGTCAGACTCGTCATATCCACTGGTTCCTGAGTCATCAGCGGTTTCGGTCTCGCTAGCTGCTAATGTCTTCGGATCATCTCGAACCATTGCATCTTCAACTTCTGGAGCCGAAAAACCAGTCGTCAACATACGTATGAACGCCAAATCTTCGTCCTTTTCGTGCTCTTCCAATCCCTGCGGAAAGGATGGAACAATGATCTGATAAAATACTGGTCACTTGCGGGGTCGCGTACAAGACCGGAACAAGACATGTTTTTCACCTTGCCCCTTAGGATATCTTTACGTCTTTTGGATAGCCGCTTCTTTACCCAGCCGGGAGCGTCTTCCAGCGATTGCGCGGCTCGCGCAACACGCTGTCTTCGCAGAGCTTTTGGTGAATAAGTAAACGTCAGCCCTACAATTTTAACCTATATCAGCACATCGTCGTCCCAGTCCAATTTCACAAGTGGCAACGCCTTCAATATTAACCTGGTTGTCTACTTAAGTCTCGATTTCTCTCCGCTACTAAACGTTGCTTCTTTTCTCCGATGCTGTCCAACATCTTCTTTCGCGTATTCCACCGTCGATCCTATTAACGTGAAGATTGTCTTTTACCACCGAGCGCCGAAGGAAAACTTGCCAAGCGGTCAATTAAAGCTACCAGAAACGTATCAGAGGCAAGCTTCACTGCGGCCTCGTACTGGCCATTGATGTGTATGATACTATGCCGAAGCTGATTGGCCGCTATCGTCAACCGTCTTTCTCGTTTTTCGGTGATTTCAGCAATTTGGGAAAGATACTCCGGATGGTTGCCTGCGAGCCAAAGAAATCAGTCGAGCTTGCTCGTGCGGATGCAGGCCAACTGTTCAACAACACTTGAAGAGCGAGACCCACCTTCGCCAAGAAGTTTTTCCTCAAGCTCAACTTGCTGCAGTTCCAAATCACACAATCTTAACACGAACTGGTGAATACACGACTTTCATAAACATGAGGCAACAACGTCAGATCATCATACCTTTTACGGATAGATTCGGCTTGTTCCTTGATTTCCAACATCTCCGCTCGGTATAATTCTCCAGCTTTCTGAATGATGCCTAATCGTTCATCAAACGGGTCATTTTCGGGAGCGACCGAGACGCTCTTCGTGGGTGAACAGGCTTGATTAAGCTGCATGAGATCCTCTGCGTCTGTTGAGCATTGTACGATGAATTTAGCCACTGCCACAGCCTCAAAAATATAAGGCCAAATACGATTCCTGACACATACCATTTGCTGCTTTACCGTCTTCATTTTCCTCACCATGCTGCACAGGCGGTGTTCGGTCCCGTTTAGAGCTAGCTACCCCGTTCTTACCAGTGAGGCTATGCACGACCCTTCCGCGTTTCTCACGTTTTCTCCGCTTGCCTCGAACAGACGTTGGTCTTGGCCCTCGGAGTTTCTGAGCAGGGGGCTCCTCTTCAATCACCTCAACTACAGGTTCTGTCGGTTCGGGATGCTCTTCAATGCCGACTGAGGGGCTTCTGATACGTCTATCAATGGCTTTTGGCAGCCACGGCCCCAGCAATGGAAAACTGCTTAGGTCAAAAGGTGATCGATTCGCTTCCGGACACATCGGGCGAAAGCTCGCAATGCTACTGGTAGGTGATGATCTTGTTCTCCAAAGTGACTCAAACATATCGCCTTCATATAAAGGCACCATACTTTCAGCCAACGTAGCCTTGTGTGCCGATTTCAACCAAGGCTCCGGCTTTCCAAGGATGTCGTAATATGTGGGCCACCCATAGTCTCCGTAACCATAGGACGCGCCGTACATGTCCAACTCCTCGGAAGCTCCTCTTCCGTTGAACCTTCCGCTGTTTTCTAACGACAGCATGTAGTCGCCATAGCTTCCTTCTTCACCCTGTCGATACGGCGCCCGGTAGGCATTGTGGCCTGATGAATTATCCACATCTCCAGTCTCGGCGCGGCCGAGAGTTTGTTCTCTTCTGTTTGACTCGCATGACAAGGTAGTTGCTGCAGAGGGAGCGGGCGACGCGGCTTCCGTCCTTGGGCCCGCAGACGGAGGTGATACAGTAGAAGTGGTTATTGATGACGAGAAGCTCGGAAGTGTGGCCTCTGGTAGAGAGCTGGCTATATGCGGCTGTTTCCCTGCTGGTGCTGCGAATGCCGGAGCCAAAGCAGCGGGTAACTGTGAGGTCGCCACAGACGATGACGGGGCCGAAGGATTGTGGGCAGAGGATAGTGGAGGAAAGTACCTCTGGGGTGCGGAACCAGATGTGGCATGCATCGACGAACTGGAAGTTGCGGGCAGAGATGTGCCATATCCAAAGGGGTTGGAATACAGGCTGGCGAGGCTGGCCCCATATAGATTTTCTAGTGCGGCCAATCCCTGGCTGTAGTCGTAGTCGTTTTTCTGGCTCGATCCGTACCAGTAGGGAGTATAGAGATTAGAAGTACTGTACGGTGCAACGTTTTCCGCAGCGGTCTAAAATGAACAATAGATGAAGTGTCAGCACTCGGCAGCAAACAGGACCAACAGCGCAGAAACGCTTGGAGCTACATAAGCCTACCGAGGTGGGAATTGCAGGTATGCTGGTAGGAACATTATTTGCCGAGAAAGTGCCACTCTGCGCACCCTCGCTCGCTGCCCGCAGTGGTTCTCGCGCAAAACTGTTATAATATGCTTCGTAAAATCGAAGGAGGTCCTGGGCAAGATGATCGGGAATCGAATAGGACGGGAGTGGCTCAACGTCACTATGATTGACGGTGGTTGGCTGACTTGACGGTGCGGGAAAGGCCTGAGACGCCGCATGGGAGGTGCGGTGGGCCGAGAGATCTGACATGTGCTTGCGACGGAAAGTCAAGCAGAAACACGCGCACAGAACGCGTCACAATAGCTGAAGAGTCCTGTACTGCAACGGAAATAGCGCTACAAGTAGATGAAGCGAGAGAAGCACGGCGAACAAGAAGTGCGCTCCAGGGCGTTCTCCAACCTCTCCCTCGTGCAACAACCCAATAACAAATCTCCACAGAGGTCAAACGCACAGTAAATTTGTGTCAAGAAAGAAAAGCTGAGCTGTCGTTCTTCACGGAGGACGGAGAAGTAAGAATAGCTTAAGGCAGGTCGTGTTGTATGTCGCTGGTCAACTTGGGCGGGAACGGAACACCTCCCCCGGAAACCAGGCGAATATTGCACTCAGATAGCAGTCCGGCTCTCACACTAATGTATGCTGTTGGAGACGGTAAAGAGAAAAGAGAGGCGATAGTGACTATCGGCAGTAGCGCCGGAATGAAATTGATTGTAGGTAAGAGGTGGGGAGCCTGGAGTTGGACTCGATCGCTAAGCTAAGCGCCTTGGTCACCCTTGATTCAAATCACGTGCCCCTATTCAATTGGGTCAGAGCCAGAATGAATTGCAATCTCAACTGCCCACTCGTTGGGTCGTAGATATTAGGCATGATATTGCACGGGCATGAGAGCACCGGTTCACTGTGCTGGCACTTTGAACGCTGCTGGGCGTAAATTGCGAGGGATTTGACCGTGGCCCGCGGGCTTGGATGTTTGTTTATAAAGCAATCGCGTAAGCAGCATTTGAACAGTGGCCATGAGTTTGCGATGGAAAAAAAAACATCCAGATGTAAAGCCAACAATTCTCCTCTGCTCAGTTAATGTTGATCTGACAGTATCTGGGTATGTCGGTGCAGCTAGCATCACCCACCGCAGTGCATGACAAGAAATTATACAATAGTGAATAGTGTTCAGTGTTCACGCAGCCGGGCCTTTCATCTGCAACCTAACAGTAGTCATGTAGTTCAATAAATATAAATTCCGCCCAGATGATGTTCTTGCGACGGATGGCATGCCAGACTACGAGATCCCTCTTGGAACCGACAACATTTCCAAAGCCGCATTCTTCGAGCAAGTCACCCCGTCCTGGTACTCTTACTGCTGAATGACGCCAGTAAAACACCATCTTGTGGCTTAGCTTGTCCGGGAGCCTGGACAGATGAGCCAATCTTCGTCCTCTACGGAAGTGATCTCCGCAAAATCTCCTATGGACGAGCCTGCCGAAACCAAAAAGCGTCCGCTGGATTTAGCCGCTCTTCGGGTAAGAACACTAGTTGATCCTACTTACTGCGCTGTTCGAGAACTGAAATGTTGCTTAGCAAAAACAACTTCAAAAACGGCGGAAGGCCGCTTCAGAAGGTCAAGCTACTACACGCAATTCTGACCTGAAACCTCCACAGCGCTCATCTCTGAGTGGTCGTCTGTCATCTGGGCCGTTTCTTGCACCATGTCCCCTTTTCCCTAAAATTGGTCGACCCCCACGACCACAACCAATCGATGCAGAACAACCTGCTTGCAATCTTCTACCGGCTTCTGCTTCGACCTCAACCACGAAGGCAAACGCTAGTTTAAATCCTTTCGCTGCATCAATCGAAGAAGAAGGGGAATTAAGAGTAAAGAAGAAGAACCCTTTTAGCGTGATCGATAACATTTGCGAATCACGTATTTTATTGCCGAGCGATCAAGACTCCGTGAGCATAACCGAAGATGGCTTTGACCTCCTGGACGGAGGTATGGGTGAGCATGTGAGCCAAGCTCTCCAGACTCAGCTCCGAAAAGTCTCCAAACTTGCACCGGTACGTGATGATGAACTCAATAAGTCCAAGGCTGTTTGATTTCCCTATTCAATTTCGCGGTGATCCAGTCGCTTTCCCGCTCTTTCTCCTGTCCAGCAGGACTCGCATCACCACATATTTCGCTTTCGAAAAAGTATCGGGGATCGCTGACTGATTTCCTCGAAGCATCCAGTCATTACAAGGACGATAGTGACGCGAGCGGGACATCCGAAGACGAGGAGGCAGCATCGCATGGCTACATGTCTGATGTAGAACAGGATTGCGAGTTACAGGGGTTGCGTAAGGAGACAGAGGTCACATCAACATCTTGTGCCACTGATGAGCACGACGCTCAGCGGGAACCGAGAATTAATGGAGACGATGTCAAACCAAACGACCAGGAGCAAGCTGCTGGAAAGAGCACCGGATTTTTTGACCTCATTATTGGGAAAAGACTGGTAACGTTTGGCTACGTGCTCGCTAAAACTAAGCATATACTCAACACCTGATTGCAGGAAAGGGGAGGAATTACCGAGCAAGAAATCTTGGCTATTGCGGAGTTGACTAAAGTGCGAAAACGTAAGGCAGTTTTTCGATTTACCCGTCGGACTCTGAGGTAACATTTTAAATAACCGTAAATCTCTGACCAGCTGACAAGAAGACGTCTCCGGCGCCCGAACCGCCGGTAAGTTTGTCTATGCGAGGGAGCAACTTTGATGTAACGACTAATTGAGTATGTTAGAGATGTTCCAGCGATGTCAGAGGCCGAGAGAGTGTGGAGCGTGTCGCAGTACGTCGTGTATTTACAATTGCTGACAACTCATGTACTTGAGGGACGCTGAAATGTTATCTGTACAGCAGTCCAATGAGTTACCGATGGATTGGACTATTAAAACTGGCATGACGATATTGTCCCGAAAACCCTTTGCATGCGCTTCCCAAATAACTTCTGACGAACAATCCGGCTACTTGCTACATTTCGTCCAACATCGTGCTGAACACCCAAAAGACTTTCCAAAAGATGTGAGTGCCCTCGTCATTTGACGGCCTATCTAGCGAAATTCTTACTTAATGCTGGTTCACCTGCTATCAGCAAACCTTCGGTCGGTCAATATACCCTTATCTGTATCATTGGACTTATCCGCCGGATAAGCTTGCGCCGTCAAATGTTGCCCTAATGGCAAAGGTGCTTGCCAAGGAAGGAGATGAAGCTGGAATGAAAGACTACGAACGGATTGAGTTAGCTCATTTTAGAAGATGTGAAGAAGCATGGTGAGAACATACTTGAAGCACCAGGCGCCTCTCCAGCAGACCTAATCCGTACGTTACTACCAGGAAAGAAGCCTTCCAATCTGTTTATGCAATGACGCGAAACGGTCACGCCGAGTATTTTTTTTACATCAACTCGCAGTTTTCCGTTGTGCTGTTTTCGGGTGACAAAGATTCAAGTAAGGAATGCGATGCATTCATGTCGACGTCAACAGGCGGTATACGCAAATGTCTAGACGCTGAAGGTAACGGAATCAGCTGGCAAATTCCTCCCCATAAAACAGGTGCTCATCTTTTGGAAAGGCATCCAATACCACCTGGTATTTGGTGATCGAGGACGAGTATTCCGTCGACAAGACCGGTCTGAAGTTGACGGGGCACCGCTCTTCAGCAAAAAACCCGCGAATGACGACGACTCCAAAACACTGGATGGAGGGGAATCGAGGTGCATAAATGCTATAATTTTACCGTCCCATGGCATTTCAATCGTTCTAATGCAGAATGTCAAGTAGTCAACTGGACAGCAGCAAAGAGAAGCATCCACTGCGCTTTAATGGTTATGCGAATGTCCACCGCCTGTTTAACTTTCTGCTAAACTGGAAGGAACCACAAACAGAAAGGCGTGCTATGCAGTTGCCGACGCTACTGTGCGCAAAGCCGTTTATGAACGCGTCGCTGAAGACGGCAAAGGTCTGTGAATCAATTCCGGTGTTCTGCTTGAATGATGCGACACCTTGCAGCTGACTAGAATCGCGTGTTAACCACAGATATTGAAAAATGAGAAGGTTCGCTATAATGATGTGGAAGATCCAGTTGGTGGGAAAATGATTGAGACGATGCACAAGCTTCAAATCGCTGGTTTTATCCTACCGACCAGTGCATACGACATGCTGACGCTGTTACGAGCTCAGCAGGTGATCAAAGATCCGAGTGGTGGTCTGCTGATGGTGACCGTCAAGACTGAAGAGCGAACAGTCGGGTTGAACGCTGGGCTCGCCGAAAGGGGGGAGACTGGGAGGACCCGGCAAGTGGCCACTGTTAGAACGATTGCATGTAGAGGGAACGTTTTGCGATGGAAGTAACCGCATGATAAGGTATGTCTGGAAGCGGGATAACATTTCGAGACAATGTATATATGAAAGGGGATAGTATAGACGTTCATGCAAGTATTATGTATTTAAAAATTGTATCTACACGTTTGCAAACTCAACCGAAGAGCTTTGATAAAACGGCCGCTTTCTTTACCGACGGACCAGCGGCAGTCGCCTTCGCATCAGAGTCCACGACCTTCCGTTGTTTGAAACGCCTGCGAATAGCCGTTGTCTCATCTGCGTTCAGGGTCGAAGTAGCCGCGTCATCCTTCCCGATCTCATCTCCCGCCTTTCGCTTCTTTTGTCGTTTTCTCTCTTCTATGGCTTCAACCATTTTCGCTTTCCCTACATTCTTGACATACGCTTTGTTTTCCCTCTTTGCCTGAGCCATCTCAGTCTTCAGTCTCTGTTCCCTCACTTTCAACTCATAAGCAATTTGCTCGGTTAAGTGATTCCACTTGAATCGTGGCAGATACTTCATGTTCCAAATGTCATCGTAGTAAAAGCTTCGCTTCTTGCCCCCGATTTGCTTTCCATTCAAAAGTGTCGCAACTTGTCGTGCAACCTTTTTGTCCAGAAACTCCACCCACCCTTCCGTATAGTTCTGTCGTTTGTTATGCCTGTACTTTTTTCGTCGGGCTGCGATGCGTGGGTCTTCAGGCGCCAGGTAGATCCGACCGATCGCGCCGAAACGGGCTAGGAGTTGACGGAGTTTAATTGGACGCATGAAAGGTGGGACACGAGAGAGATAAATGACGCCGGTTGCATCTACTTTGGATTGGAATTTTGCGAGGGACTTGGCAGTTAAAGGTTTTGCGGAGGAGAGTGGCGGAAGAGTTAGTGCTTGAGGATCTGTTATTATACTATTATCAGGATCAGGAAGGGTGGAAAGGTCTTGTCCTTCCGAATTGTCATCGTCATGGTCATCTTCGGATTCAGAATTGCCTTCTACTTCATCGTCGCTATCCCCTGAGCTACTCGCTCGACCATCACTATCCTGGGTCTCGTCGTTTGGCAAAACAAACCGGGAGTCAAGCACGCCCTTCCGCTTTGGTGTGGCGCCTTGTCCCTTTCTTGAGACTGATCGCAAGTAAGCCCCTTCCGCTTCCTCCTCATCGCTCTCTCCCTCAGAGTCTTTCGAACCATCTGACTCGCTGGTGCGATCACTTTCAGCCACCTCTAAATCTCCTGGAATTTCGTCCTCTTCAACTTCCAGTTTAACGTCCTTCTTAAGGCCCTCTTGTTTTCGTCCTCCCAGCGCCGTCCGTATATTGCCTTTTTCGTTTTGTGGCATTCCTAATACTGTGATTAAATTATTACATTGACTTCAAAAACTTCCAACAAAAAAATGTTTAGCCCTGCTGAGTCATCCGATGAGTCACACATGCATGTCTTGACGTGATGAACTTGTTCCCAGATTCCTGCTACGGTCTTCAAAACAATTCGCCAGACTTTCAGTTTGCAATGATAGACACCGACGAGGATCACCCATTACCAGATGGAAATGCTACGATGATGGCCTGTCCAAGAGCATCCGACCTGACACCGCAGGCTGGAGAGGGCAAAACAACGCTCGTAGCCCTGGACGGTTCCTCAAACTCTGAAGCAGCATTTGATTGGGCTGCTAAAAATATGGTTGAACCGGGTGATTCTTTAATCTTGCTGAAAGTGCTGGAAGAATCGCAGATTGCAGATCAGTACTATGGTAGGCGAAGAGGTCGTCAGTTGTGACGGGAAAACTACTCTTCACCGTATTGGAGTTGCTAGCGGATCAAGTAAATGGAACAGATATTCTTGAGGAGACTCTAAAGAAGACGGTAATTCAAGGATCCATGGACACACAGAGCCACGCCTAATTTAAAGCAAGAGCAGGCTTCCGAGTTACTTCACAAATATGCAACAAGGTTGACTCAAGCTTCCCCCGATATAACAGATGTGGAAATCACTGCGAAAGTGAAAATTGGAGCGCCACAGATCGTGGCATGTGAGGTGGTGAGTAGCTGCGGATCGCCATCGCTGTTACAGTTGTAAGGAGGAAGGTTAAGGGACTTCTTCCATTATTTGCATATAGGTAGATGATCTGAACGTTTCACGGCTGGTCATGGGAAGTCGAGGCCTGGGCATGATCCAGAGGTTCGCACAACCGCCGTTCTTTCCCTTGCTTCCGTGACGTAACACATTGTTTGCTAGAATGCTCTTTGGGAGTGTTTCGGCATACTGCATGGATCATTGTCATGTACCAGTTACCGTTGTGCGAGTTGAAGACGGGCAATTCAATATCCATGAGGGTGGTAACAAGACTAATTAGTTTAAGCTTTGGCTGCAACGGCGGCGCGCATATAAAATGCGCTTTCGTTATGCTTCTGTAAACTTTTAAATTCCTATTCTGTCTTCAGTGGCGCTCGGCAAAGGACATAGACCATAGTGTGATGACTCCTAGTCCAGACAATGCACGGTAGGTGACACACAAACGGCGAGGTTGTAGATACGCTATAGTGATATCCTAGACGGCGCCAAATGTCCTATTGTATGTTTCTTCTCCTTATCGCTCCACATGTACTGGGTCCACATGTACTTGGGCAACCTTGCGGGGTTTGCTATCTGCGCTATTCTCGCGCTGTGGTGCCGCCACGTGTGTCAATGGGTGTCGAGGTAGCAATGAACGATTTGCGAAAGCGAGTTGGCATTTTATCTCCATCTCTGGTTAGAAGGTTTTCTTTCGAGTCCTCTTCTCCAGGTTTATAACTTCGTGGTTCACGCTCGCCCTGGAGCGTAATTCTTACACTTCGATTCAGACTGGACATGCTCGTTTGCTTCTTTAAGGCGGATTTGATTGATGAATGCGAGGATGCTGTCGTAACCCGACTGGCGGGAGTCTCCGTGGGTGGAGTAACGTTTACTGCCTCTTTCAAGCTTGCGTCCATGTTCGCATGTACGCGTGGAGTTTGCGCGAATGTGTCCGACTCAATAATAAACTCGTTGGAATCCACCTCCTCCCTATGTACGTCAGCCCTGGTTGGTTTAACACTGCTGTAACTCATATGAAAGGGTGTGACAGGAGGCTGGGGAGATTTTGCTACGGCAAAAGCCCTTTGTGCTCGGTTTTGTAATGGAGATGTGGCGGTAGGTATCATCCGTGACTTGTCCTTCAACCACCTGTAAGGCGTGTGCGTAAGCTCCACCATTGTCCTTGAGTTATAATTGAGAGTCGTACTAACCCTGGAGTCTCGGGAAGTGATTTTAGAAGCTTTTGTGTCGCAAGTGATCGCCGTTCCTCTTCGAAGGCCATCTTCTCTCTCTTGATTAGGACACCAGTGAAATCAGATCAACATCACCAATATAAACCCATTGGTATTCGCCAACCTGTAATGCAGCCCGTTCTATACCCAACTTAATCGCCGCCTCCGTGAACTTGCCCCGCTCTTCCTCCAATTGCTGACATTTCTGTTCTAGCTCGTCTTTCTGCTCCTGCAAATCCATCAGGGACGTTTCCAAGCTGAATGACGAATTCTGATGCTTAGAATTGGCCCGTTCATGAAAGTCATTGGGCATACGTACTGTGCTGACAGCCCTTCATTCGATTTTGCATCCTGTTCATTCAGCGAGAACTCCAACAAGCGGTTTTGCTCAGCGATTATTCGCCTGTATTCGTCTACCCATTGTGGTTAAACTGGTGTAGCATTTTCTGACGGCCTTCGACCTAAATCGTCACTTACCGCATTCTTTCTCGATAGCGTCCACCTTCCCATACAGTTGCTGTAGCTCATCCGCCTGGTGTTGAGAAGCTATTGTTTCGCTTAGACGGGCCCACTCATCGTGCAATTTCATGATGGCTTCTTTAACTCTCTCCTCTACAGAATGGCAGACGAGATTGAATGGTAGCTGAAACTGTGCTTTCTCGGTAGGGTCTAGAACCTGTGCAGCGTGCCAAGTTATTAACGTTTGTTGTGTATTTGCTTCGCGCTCCACCCACCTCCGGCGGTCCTTCGTGACCGCACTCTATCCCATTGGATCCGTCCTCCTCTTGTGTTATCTGATCTTTGAACTGAGTTTTCAACTCCGAATAAAGCGCGTACAATGTGTCGCGTAATGTTTGATTTTCAACCAGAAGGTCCTTTTCGCGATCTTCGTAGTTCTTTATTACAATATTGTACATTTCGTCTTCCTGTATGGATCATCGATATATAAGTGTGGTTTCGACGGTCGATTTTGTTGCCGAAATCCGTAATGTTTACCTGTGCTACCTTCTTGGTTTGCCCTCCGCCACCAGTGGTTGTCTTCGCTTTCGGTAACGGATTGGCCAGCTTTAGGCCAATCTTTTGAGCCGCAGATTTCTCTGTGACTATTCGCTGCATTCTGTCTTTCAATCTATGGTGCTCACGTTCTCGTTTTCGGAGGTCATGCTATAGGATTCCAATGTGAGCCTGAAACCATCATATCAATGACAGCCGAAAGTATACATTGTATTGTGTCTTGCTGTATTGCAAGTTAGCCTTAGTGGTCTTCAACTCTTCTTTGGCTGCATGGTACTTTTCTACCTCTTTCTTGAGGGATTTCTGGGCGGCACTAAGAAACTCTTAGGAAAATGGACACCACTGATATTTAATAAGCGCCATACTCGAGTTTATTATTCAAGGTGGCAATTTCCCGATCGCATTGTTCCAGCCTTGCCTTCATCCTCGCCTGAGCAGAAATAGTTTGTGAGGAGCCATTGTCAAGGCTTGATGCTAGCAGCTATAGACTTACAACTGTGCCTGCTAATTCGTCATTATCACCTGCAGTTCGACGTAATCTATGCTGTAGATCTTCTCGATAAGCAACATCTTTCTTTTCACCGAAGTCGCCATGAGCAAGAGCGCCAGTACCAAAGCTTCCATTATAAACGAATAATACCTGCCGTTGTTGTAGCAGAGTGCAAATACAGTTTAGAACAGTAGCTGCATCGTCCACGCTGCCTCCGAACCCTGCAAAGTCGAGTGCCACAGGAAAGCCAGCAGCGGCAAGTTCATGATTTACAAAGTCAACACTTTTTTGCAAATTGCTCGAAGACCGTGTTTCAGAGCTAGATCAGTAGACGCCCAAAACATTTCAGATGCCAGGCTCAACAATGAAGGGTTCCTGGGGTTGCCTCTTACCTATTGGCGCCCTCAAGATCTTGTATTTCTGCCATGCTCCCGCACGCTGCCAATCAAGCAACGCTAAGCGTCAGCAAGATCGGAACCCGTCCGGACGAGTCGGACATGGACGCGTGTGTGGCAAATCCACCAATAATGTAACGCTCACGTGCGCCCTGCGCCTCTTTGCATGCCTGAATTCCCTCAATATTTCTGATCGTTGGTTTACTGGGTCGAATCCACTACTCAACAAACATGACCGTTGACGAAAGCGGCCAACGCTTTGTGCTCCCCACCGTAGCGGATAACCCGAATGGGTGGGGTCCCTCGACTATTCCAGAGGAACTCTCACAGGTGCCGTATGCACCATACTCTAAATCCGATCGTCTGGGAAAGATTGCAGACTGGACCGCACCTGCTGGCGGTGACGGATATGGATACGATAGACGCTTTGGGGGAGATGGTGACCGCAGACGTCGCTTTGGACCTGCCCAAGAATCCTTTGGAAGCGGTCTTTCGTCCATGTTTGCTTACACTGTGGCCGCCGACGACGAAGCGACTTTCTCAGTCGTGGACCGTCAGAGCACTACCCAGAAAAAGCCAGGGTTTAAAACTCAACGGGGCGCGAGAGCAGGTGGACGAGGCGGAGGTGCTTGGCAATCTAGGACCGGCAATCAGGCTGGTGGTGCTAGGAGGGATGACAGACGAGGCCAGCAGGGACCCCGGAGACGTTATGGTGGCTATAATGACAAGCCAACTAGGATCAGGGATGCGAGTGTCAAAGTCGGTCCGGAGTGGAAGGTTATTGAAGAACTAGATTTTCCGCGAATGAACAAACTGTATTACGAAGTGGAAGAACCTGAGGACCTGTAAGTATTCTTCACAATGCTCCTGAGCAAGGGTCACTGGGAGTAGATGGGATGTCATTATCTTTTTTGGCTTGATCTAAGATGGAAGATCCAAACTGTATTCACACTGTCTGATTTCTACTTTTTGGTCAGGGTGGGACGGTCATTGACGTCGTATGATATTTGCATTGACTTTTGTTAATTCTCTTCAGATCGGGTCACGGTGTTTTCAACTACTACGACAAAACATTTGATCGCATCAATACCAAGCAGGAAAAACCTTTGCAGCAGATTGATCGCAACTTCCTCAACGTAACCGCCAGCGACGACCCGGTTCTTGTCAGTCATGCAAAGAGGGCATCAGAAGGGGTCACGGTTTACTCTACGGACAACGTCTTAGCTACCTTGATGTGTGCTACACGAGCTGTATATTCGTGGGATATCATCGTCAATAAGCAGGACAACAAGCTGTTCTTTGACAAGCGTGACGGTGGAGCTTTTGATTTTGTCAGTGTGAATGAAAATGCAGCCGACCCGCCAATGGATGGGGCCGACAAGGACAATATCAACACGCCTCAAGCGCTGGCCATGGAGGCGACCTACATCAACCGCAATTTCTCTCAGCAATCGCTTAGAGACAACGAAAAGGTTGTAATGCCACAGCGTAACCCGTTCGACGAGAACAGCCAATCTGAACCTACCCCATCCCTTGCCTACCGATACCGACAATGGAGTCTTGGGGACGGCATCAGCCTTGTCGCCCGTACCCAAATCGATGCCGCCCTGCATCAACCTGGCGCTAATTCCCAACAGGCCACCGGCGTCCTGAAGCCCAAGAGCTCAGCGCACCCACCCACGGACACTTACTTCGTGAACGTGAAGGCATTAAACGAGTTCGACTCCCGCGCTCCGGGAAGCGGTGGTGCCCCTGATTGGAGGCACAAGCTCGACTCTCAACGTGGAGCTGTAATGGCCACTGAGATCAAGAACAATGGGAACAAATTGGCGCGGTGGGCTATGGAAAGCATTTTGTCTGGTGCGGATCAGCTCCGTCTCGGATTTGTGTCAAGAGCAAATCCGAAAGATCGTAATAGGCATACGATTTTGGGAACAAGCGCATTCAAGCCACGCGATTTAACCAGTCAAATGAACTTCAACGTTGGCAATGGATGGGGTATCTTGAAGATGTTTGTGGATTTATGTGTAAATACCCTGGAAGATGGAAAATACGTTCTTGTAAAGGATCCGAACAAGGTACGTTAATTCGTGGGAGGATTTCTGCATCAGCCGCTGACCCCCTTCCTATTTAGCCCTTGCTTCGATTGTACTCGGTTCCAGATGACACGTTTGAGGCAGACGAAGACGTACCTGAGAACGTTAGTGAGGCGGTGGAGGATCAGGACCAGTAGTGCTGCAATATCTACTTTTGCATATTTCTCAATATAAATAAAAATCCGGCACAAATTACTCATTTCAATTCTGCGACAACGATACAAGAAAATACAAATGGGATGGTTCACCCAAAATTAATATGGTTGATATGCTTGAACTCGTTGAGATTGGGGAGGCTGCACGACATAACCGTAACCTGGCTGCGGAGAACCGTATATATTTTGCGGTTGTTCGTATGAGGAACCGTATCCAGGATGGGGATTGCCATGTTGTGGGGCGTATACTGCATTGGAGACGGTTGGCTCTAAAAACATGCAGTACAAGTAACGGAACATGTTTACCATTTGGATGTCGGTATTGAGCGAGATATGCATCCATAAGCTTGTGATATATGGAGCACGCTCTTGAGAATCGATCGTTCACAGCGCTCAGCTCGTCTTTAAGCCAGTTTTGAGTCCATGCGCAGAACCTAGCATCTTCATGTGTAATTTTACCTTGCTTCGCACGGTATGTTTCCAGAAGTTTCACCAGCTTAGGCCTCATCATCAAAATATCGTGATAGAGTTGCTACAGAGGAAAACAATTATGGTGCCCGATATACTCTATCCTTCTCTGATATCAGCGTCCTGACCTGCAAGTTTTCATTCTCCGAGAAATTATCTCTCTTTGGATCCAAGGTCGATAGTAGATGGTTGAAGTCTTGAATCTTCCGGGCGTTGGCCAGAACTTCAGACTCTCCATCCTTCGATGCCCGAGAGGCCTCAGCAACAGCTGCAGCCGTAGACCCTGGTCCTTCCACCTTTTCCACGTAGTTTGAAGGAAAAATCCCAATGCGACCCCGAATTTCACCTTTCCACCATTCTTGGAATGTCGTCGCATCATAAACATTAATAAACTCTCCCCGCTGCAGGCGTAGCTCCCCTTCTTCCGCTCCAGGAAAATCGTAGAGCGCCCGAACTTGGAACAAGACTTTAGGTCCCGTCTGAAGAAAAATATCGTTAGAAGTGGGCGCAGCTGAATTATGTTATGAAGCCTCACTTGGACAGGTTTAGGTTGCTGTGCTGGTTGTGACGATGGTGTCTGTGCCATTTACATAATTAGTCAAAATCAACACATGGCAAGCATTGATCTAGTCCAGCTTACTTTTGCAAATCTGTTTGCTTCTTGGGCGGACAGAGACAGGGCCAGCTAGTGCACTATATGAATTTCCAATGCAGCGATGCTCTTGCATCGAAAGCATTCCAAGCTTACAGCTAGTTGGAGCTCCTCATCCTCCTTCTCCTTACTTAACATTGCTTGAGTCTGAATAGAGGCATCAGAGTTTTAAAAGTGCTTCGCATAGTGTCGTCGGCACACGTACCTTAACCACGTCGGGTTTATGTGGTGCAGGGAACTGGTAACCTGCCGAAATACGATGGTTTAGGTCAAAATGCTCAATTGAAGCAGTGTGGTTGTGATCATCTTCACCTTGAGATTTGAGCTGATTGTAGGTATCGACCATGAACCTAGATATCGGCAGTATCAGCCCTTACTCTCAGTCCAAATGCGGAATCTCCTGGCAGGCTACCTACCCAAGAGAAGGATCTCGCCCAAATTCCTCTGCCCATTGTTGAATGAAGTCCAGTATCCTAGTCCTAACAACTTCATGCACTGCCTTGCCTGACACCACGCGAACCAGAGCGTCCACGAACGCACGGGAAGAGATCTCTCGTCGGAGAGGTTTCCCGCAATTGTGAACAAGCGAATTGGCGACAGTAAGCGCAAATAGGACAACCTGCGATAATAATAACCCCATGTTAGACGTTCTGGCAGAGCAATACTGGCATTGTCCTTACATTTACGTTCCTGTGCTGGACGCGCTTTGTTAAAATCTGGACTGCTTCACGGGCTGTAGCCTCAGAACTAGATATGACAACGACAATTCAGTAAAGTGACACCATTTTTTATATACTTGGAACCTTATCCATTTAAGGGCTGGTGTACTTACGTATCGGCCTTCTCACATATCTCAATGATAAGCCCCCAGTCCTCGCCTGTGTTCGTTTCACTTGTAGCTTTGGCTGAGGCAGTTTATAAAGGTGAGATACTGCTCGCAATCAAACGAACCAAGTAGAATATGTGAGGCCTTACTGATGAGTTCCTCGAGAGACATGGCAATATGGAAAGTTGGGATGTTTGGCCAAATGATTGTTGAAATTACCTATTCTTGAGTCAGTAGGCGTCGGGGCTTCGCAGCATGTCACACAGGATCGCGTGATCCGTGACTCATTCAGCTCGAAAAGTCGATCGTTCGCAAATATCTTGAGCGCTGCCGAAGGATCTTCAATGCTCGCTAGTGCAGTCAAGGCCCCGTGCGTGTATGCCTTGTCGGGAGGCGGTTGGAGCCGCCCTACCGCCTGGTCTACGTTTTGGCGGTGGAAAACCACCACCGTTCGGGCACGTGAAATCAGAAGGCATCTCACCACGACTCCATGTCGCGACCCTCCTCTCTTTATAACAACCCCTATTTTTTACGCAAATGCCGGTATGAAATGGATGTCGTTCCGGGCGTTTCTAGGTACCCATCTAATGAAATGTATATAGAGCCTCACATCGGTCATTTGTACTCTACTGTCCTCGCTGACACCCTGCAGCGATGGTATAGGTTGAAGGGCCATACAACGGTCTTCAGCACGGGAACGGATGAGCACGGACAAAAGGTTTGCGCTATTGTACTTATGTCTTGCTGCTCGTGGCTCATTTGGGATGCCGAAGCAAGATACAAGAAGCCGCAGAGAGACATAAAATGGAAGCAGGGCCGTTTTGTGACATGGTATCGGAGAAGTTCAAGGTATGAACAATCCGAACTCTGCTGGGTTGCGCCGCTGTTTGGAGATTGAATTTCCTGGAAGGTGCTCTTTAATAGCGCCAACATTGCATACACGGATTACATACGAACAACGGAACCGCGACACAAGAAGGCGGTTCATTTTCTTTGGGTACTTTTGCACCACGCATAAGGTTCTGTCTTGGCAGCCATAGTTATTATCGTATTCCCCAATTCAGAAACTGTTACTGGACCGTGGATATATCTATAGGGGATATCATGAAGGATGGTATGCGGTGTCGGATGAAACGTTCTATCCTGCTTCGCAGATTGAAGAGGTGGCCGGCCCGGATGGTAAAATGCAAACGGTACGTTAGCGTCTTCAGTCCCTTCTATCCCAGTGTATTCCCATTCATGGGTATCCCATTATCTATTGACAGATATCAAAGGAGTCCGGACAGCGGGTGATATGGATGAAAGAGGAGAATTATAAATTTCGTCTCAGCATGCTTCGAGAACCGTTAATTGCATGGCTGCAATCAAATCCTGATGGTACACTTTGAAAGTATAAAGCAGTTTGCAGCGGTACTCACGCGAAGCGACATCTACTTGACAGTTATTATTCCAAAGACGAAATACAACGAGATACTTAGCGCTCTATTGACAAGAGCTGACGAACAACTTGCCGACCTGTCAGTGTCCCGGTTAAGAAGCCGGGTGCAATGGGGAATAATGGTGCCTGGTGACGATGACCACGTCATATACGTGTGGTTAGATGCCTTAGCCAACTATCTAACAGTCCTCGGATATCCTTGGACTTGCCCGGAAGCCAGTGATCTGCAAAATGCGTGGCCGGCACAGTGTCATGTTGTAGGGAAAGATATCCTCAAGTAAGTTGTGGAAAATTATGGGTCGGCCGCGAGAGTCCAACTGATTGGACTTCACTGCGTAGGTTTCACGCAATTTACTGGCCAGCATTTCTAATGGCAGCTGGGCTGGCTCCACCTCGGAGAATTGTGGCGCATGCTCATTGGCTCATGGGCAACCAAAAGATGTCAAAAAGTAGGGGAAATGTTGTGGATCCTACCAAGCTGCTGTCAATGTATGGAGTCGATCCGGTTCGATACTTTCTGATGCGAGACGGCGGGATTACAAACGATGCAGGTTGGTGTCGACCGTGTCGAGCAAGTACAGTTCACAATCTTCTCATGTTTCACGCACATCCAGAGTTCGCCGATAGTATGATTCACATGAGATATAAAAAGGATCTTGCTGGACAGCTTGGTAATCTCGCAATGCGATGCTCTGCGCCAAGAATAAATCCAGAGATGACGATTCCAAGTGAGCCAGGGGTGATCACGAATGCGGAGGCGGTATTGGATGGGAAGCTCAGGGCACTACCAGGTGAATTCTCCGCACATCAATACTGAGCTTTGCATGGCCTTATGATACTTACATTGCCCAACCCCTCAGCCGTTGTGCAGTCTCGATTTGAGAATGTCGAATTTGGAAGAGGATTGGAAAGTGTTTTTGAATGCGTTTCGGAGGCGAACAAGTATTGGGATGCATGTAAACCATGGATCCTTGTCAAGTCGTCAGAACCTGATGCTCGGGCCCGGCTCCGAACCATTCTATATTATGCCTTTGAGACGGTACGGATGGCGGGACTATTACTTCAACCTGTTTTACCCCAGAAGATGGACCAGATGTTAGACGACATCGCTGTTGAGAAAGACCAGCGGATGTGGCAAAATGCTGTTTTAGGACATCGCTGGAGGGATGGTGGCGATCGCCTTAGAAGACATGTTCCTTTGCCGGAGAAGAGAAAACCATTATTCCCCAAGTTAAACTAATATGACAATGCAATGCACAACTCTGGATATACTCTTTTAGAGCCTGCCAGCCGAGCAATAATCGGAATTGTACACTGATTGTACGTTCTTTCCCACATCACAATTTTTCGTCCTCATCAAATTTTGAACAATGTCTTCATTACTCAAAAGCTTTCCAGATATACAATCATTTTAGCCAAACTTCCAACATCTTCAAGACCCGGTCCCTGGGCCGATATATTCTTCCCGTTAGGGAGTTCTTGGTGTTGTCGGAGATCTCCCTTTGCTTCAGGAGGTCGCAGCCATCCTCCGGCCTGATCCACATCCCACCCGTTCTTCGCTGCTAATTCCATGGCCTCTGCTGGTGATCCTAGTCCCAATAATGCTGCAGCATCCACAGCGGAAATGCTTTCATAGGAATTGGCTATCAACGCAAATGTTCGCTCCTGAACTGCATTCCTTAGTCGAAGCACTAGGACTTCCAGTATTGATGACCATTGTGTCGACGCCATTGCTGAATACACGGAGGGTAGATCTCGATTCCACAAATGGCTTGCGACTGTAGTCACGGCTGCGAACTCGGGGGTTTGCTGATCTCTGGGCGTTCGTTTAGCGACCAATCGAGCGGCAGGAAGGTCGTTTTGAATGAGATGAGCTAGTTGGAGAACGGAGTATACGCTAGGTTCACTTGTGCCAGGTACCGCCCCTGCTGGCGCATCCATGGGAGATGACATCACCAGAGAATTCTGCAGTTCGAAGTCTTCAGCTAGGGCCACGAGTGTGGGAATGTCGCCCTTGGCAATGCATTGGTATATTTCGTCCATTATTCAGTTGGGGGGACAAACTCAAGAGCTTGGGGAATGAAGAACTCTCAGATTAACGGTCGGATGGGCGTGGTGCGTCACATAGGGCAGACCCCACAAAATAATATATCGTAAAGCTCCGCATCGGGGAATCGAACCCCGGCCACCGCGGTGAAAGCGCGGGATCCTAACCACTGGACCAATGCGGACTACGAATTTATCGGAATATATGGTTCTGATGTCTCATAGCTTTCAACAGAATTCAGTTGCTACAGGTAGGTATTCTTTCCATGGTAAAGGAGGTATCTTGGAATTATGCATCTAACAATGTAGAATGCCAGCTCCTGGTGACATTTCAAATAGACGAACAATGTCCTAGCGATAGATATCGTCAAACATCTTTTGTTTCATTGACTATATGTGGCGGCAATGGTTTGGGTCATGAATCAAGAAAAATGGCATTATATGCTATCTAATACTCAATGCGACCGTTGGATACATTCCAGAAAAGAAAGAGGGTAACGTTGTTGCGGAAGAAAGAAAGCCGGTTGCGAGCAGAGCAAACGTGATTCGTAACGGTTAATTAGTGGAAATTCCAGCAATTCAAGTCTGACACGCGGATGTCAGCCACTTGATAAATCGATATACCACCCAATACGACACATCGTAAGTTGATACTACAACCGAAGGGGAAGGAATTGTAATAGGGTTTCCAAAAATGGACTGTCTAAAATGGAAGTCGGCACGAAGGAGGGTTTTTTCATAATCTTCAACTCGCTAGAGCAAACGACGATGCTTTACCGCAATCCCCGAAAACAAATTCCCAGTCGTGACATAATTTCATGGTCAGTCATGATGGAACTAACCAAAAAATGAACTTCCCCTGACAATACTCCGCATCGGGGAATCGAACCCCGGCCACCGCGGTGAAAGCGCGGGATCCTAACCACTGGACCAATGCGGATGGCTTACAGTTCCGCTGTTGTGCATGTTGACGTCGTTTGTAAAATCGGCAGATTCCATCTTGGTTGGAATAGAAGTATATTAGTACTTTGATGAGTAGCTCATGCCGTGGTGTTCGGCTGTCATCCAGAATGGAAAGATGGCAACCCTGGAAGGTTGGCACTCATCAATTGAAAGTACTCAGGCTGCTTGATGATGCCCTGAATACCAGGGTCCTGGGCTCCTGGTAGCGTTGCTAGGTTTTACGATTACGTATTCGCGAACTGGGTGTCGCTGGACGTGGCGGAAACAACTCTAGTGGTCGCCCTTGTTAAATGGCATTTCAAAACTCCTCCGCTGCATCCTTATTGTTCACTGATACTCTTAGGAACACGCCAACAACTGCCAATCTTATCCAATCTACACTCGTAGTATGGGGCTCACAACTGGTTTTCTTTGGCGTGGGTTGGATGTTTGTTATGGAGAAGTTGTTCAAGGACTATGAGGTCAGAAATGGTCTCGTTCGGATAGTCTTTGCAGCAACGTTTGCCGCGAGCTGCACGTTATTTGAGATGATAATCTTTGAAATTGGGGGCGTACTGGACGCGAGGTATTGCTGCGAGCGTTCTGCACCTGTCCAAGCACGATAACCGGACTGACACTCAGCAATTGTTCCTCTACCAGTTCCCGATGGTTGCATTGGAAGATTACCCTCTATGTCATGCTAGTCCACGTAATTGCCCTTCTGCCATTCTATCAATTCTATATTTGCTTTGCCGAACGAGAGAGTGGTAAGGGGACCTATGCTGTAATGTATTGTTTGAAACTCATGCGGTGCCTTTCTGCTCAGCGTGGCTTCGAAGTAATAGATGGGCTTTGGCTACTTGTTGCTGGATAGTATATCTCTACTTGTTTTGGAAAATAGGGGACCAATTTCCCATCAATAATGCCCAAGATCGCGCTGCCAGCAGTAGGTTTCCCATTTCATCTGTACTATGTCCGGTCGTAAGTTCTTACGATGCATGCTGGACCTCTTCTAGGCATTTTTGCAATTGAGCCAGGGATGGGGCGAGTTGGAGTCATAGGAGTGACTATAATGGCCATCCTGTCAGGATTTGGCGCTGTCAATTCTCCATATACTACGTTGTCCTTCTTTTTACGGTAGAATGCATCCCAAAATTAGCCCTCCCCTTTGCCATCTCACGTTTTGGCAGTCAGGTTACAGACACGGACGTAATCTCAGCAGAGAAGAAACTCCTGCAGACGATGGACATGGTCTTGAGCAAGAAGAAGAAGATCCTTCTCGCTCAACGACGACAACAGGCTATGGGGGAGGTGTGGATTGCTCTCTTGTTTGGCTTTTCGGGTCTCGACGAAGCACCCTTAGATCGTATCATTCGCTCACATATCCTACTGTGGTAGCAACATATCGTGGGCGTTGGTGGATTCATGCGGAACATGTTTAATAAAGTTACCGGCGGATTCCGGCTGGGTAATGAAAGTACGTACTACGTGACGTAAACATTCTGGTGCATTAAGCTAAGCACGTACATCTTTAGATATCGGCATTCTGGCCCACGAAATCAAAGCGCTTGAAACAGTTATGCAGCAATTATTTATGGATCTCGATGATCTTAACTCAGAACGGGTATGCAATTAATGCCATGGTGACCACGGTCAGAGACATAATAGCGCTCTTGATACGAAAAGGAACGCATCAAATATTCTAAAACATTCAAAGGGCACTATTTTAATATTCTGGGATACATATTCTCTGCATATTGTTTGTGGAAAGTGTTTACGGTACGCTGGTAGTCATATTCTCTTAAGGAATACAATATACTAATTATCGACGAACGCAATTCGCAGTCAACACTGAACATTGTATTCAACCGTGTGGGAGGAGCCGACCCAGTAACACATGGATTGAATCTATTAGTACATCACGTTGGAATTGAGGTGGACGTGACCTTCTGGGCTCCTCAGCTATCGTTTGTTTTTGTTGGAGTGCTTGTGGTGTGTTCCATCCGCGGATTGCTCATTCAGTTTATGAAGGTATTGAAATTCGTTGCCCGCTATCGTAAAGTAAATCCAAGATTTCATCTATTTTGCGGATTTTAGTTCTTCCGTGCATTCTCATCCTCCCTATCACCCAACAACATTGTGCTTTTCTTGGCGCACGTAATGGGAATGTATTTTTTGAGTACCGTGCTGATGATGCGAATGAGTGTACCTCCCCAACATCGGACAATCATCACGAATGTCCTCGGAAGAATTGAGTTCAACTTTTACCACCGATGGTTTGACGTTATATTTTTGGTTAGTGCTATCGCAAGCGGTGGATTCATTATGGTCTGTATGGTATTCTCCTTAGTCTTGAAGTAGACGTACCGAGATGAGCTAATTCAACACTTTGGGACAGATACTTACACAACTGCAGAAGCAGCGAGATCTTGATAATGCTATATGGGCTGGTGGCGGACCAAGTGCCGGTGGACGAGGGGTGTTAGGGAACACGAAGGCCTTGTATGATTGACAGGTCACCTTGCAGGATGTTGCAGGACTCCCAGTATATATGGCTGGCAACCGGATGTGTCGGGTACTACTAGACACGCTCTCCCTTTAACTCCGGGTGAAACGGATTGAAGTTGCGCTCCTTCACCAGGATAGTCCCTTGTATAGACGTGACGTATGGCGTAGCGTATGTTGAATATGTAGGAATCACACAGTAACAACTCGTCAGGTTCCTCACAGATTATGGCACACCTGATCACCGTCAATTTTTCTTTTACATTTTTAGAGATCATGCCTCTCAACTGCCTGATTTAACAACCCCTCCTCTTTTAACAGTTCTTCAATTTCATGTGGTTTGTAAAGCTTGTATATCACCTTGCCTCCTGAACTGCGATGGAGGGTGGCAAATTCCACTTCAAACAAGATTTGAAAAGGATAAGGTCAAAACACTCCTTGTATTTCACAGATTCATGAAGACACTTACATTTGTCACTACCCATGTTGGTGGTATCCATTGTTTTTGACAGCACTTTGATTGCCAGACTCTTTGCTTCCTTTAGCCCCATTTCCTCCTTGTAATCTTGCTTCAATATGCTTTGCGCGTTTGAGGAGTTTGCTCCGATGCAGGTTGCCTTCCATCCGCTGTAATTTCCGGATGGGTCAGAATGGTAAAGCTGGAAGCCAAAATGCTCATCGTATCCGGCGTATAGGAATGACACTCCGAAGGGGCGTAGGCCTAATTTGCGGTCAATTACTGTCGCTCGACACGAATTCTTGGGGCTTTGCCCGTGCTCTCAAGTTAGGCAGTAAATACCTCCATATTGTGTGTAGCCCTGCTTCAGATCACAGAGTCGTTGTACTAATTGCTCTACAGGTATCGGTTCATCATAGGTAAACAGATACTTTTGTGCTTCCAGGCGCGAGTAGTTGATGAGGGTGTTCGCATCTGCTGTAATCCCTGCCACAGCACAGCATGCGTGGCTGCCGAAAACACGTTAAATCGGGTATTAGGCACCCCACGTAAGGGCTTGAAACCACCACTTACTCGCTCAGCTGGTAGACTTTTTCACTGCTTGCTGTTTGTTCCAACAATTTACTTGCCACCTTCTTTTCTGCTGCCAGAACAACGCCATCCGTTGCAAGGATGCCCAACGCCGTTCCGGCGTGGGAGATAGCTTCCATCGCATATTCCACCTGGTACAGCCGGCCTACAGACGAAACATAAGTCATTGCACAAGGATTGCTCGCAAACTGGGACTAACTTGCCTTCTGGAGAGAAGATGGTTGTCCGCGAATCGTAACGGCGAGCCATAGTTTATAGTTTTCCTTGACAAAGAAGGTAAGGTAGGTGGATGACGCCGGATGCGAATGTTCACCTAGTAGGCGCGCTTGTGGTGACGAGTCTACTTCCAAGCTGATGAAGCCACGTGACTTCCCGCCTGTCCAGGTTTTTGCACGATGTTCTGATCGTAGCGGCAGCAGCTGATACTGATAGCGAAAGAAGACTTGCACTACATATATGATGCAGAATCGATGTATAGCTGCTGTACATCCCTATAGATGCTGTGTCCAAATTTATCATATGGCTCCTGCGTACTGCGGAGCTTGTCCGGTGAATGATAAAACTGGCACTAGTATTGGACCATCCTGTCCACGTGACTATGAGTCCGCTAGGGCGGACATGGTCGCGCTGTTCGATTCTTTGTACTCTGACATGCAAGCATATAAAGTCGGACCGGCGATAGGGGCCGGTCAATTTGGAAAGGTCCACGTTGCTCTCCATCGCCGTACCCTGAAACGCGTGGCCGTGAAGCTGATACCTGCAGATCTTTCCGACATACCTGCCTTACAAGCAGAGATCTCAACCCACAGGGCACTCTTCCATCCCAATATCGTATGCTTGACCGACTGCTTCGAAAGCAAGGGGGAGGTATGCGTGGTAACAGAATACTGCGCGGGTGGTGACCTCTTAGCCAAATTGCAAGACGAAGGGAGATTTGACGTTGAGAAGGTCCGCGAGGTCGCGAGGGGATTGTGCCGCGGTCTCCAGTATTTGCATGAAAAAGGGATCGTTCATAGGGATCTTAAGCTCCAGGTACCGCGACTGTGGAATGATGCATATGCGGTGACGGTATTAATCTGCAGTGTTTTCCGCAGAACATATTACTTGATGACAAAGGGGTTGTCAAAATATGCGATTTTGGATTTTCCAGCTTTCTTCAGCAAAATGCGGCGCTCACGTCAGTCAAAGGTGGAATGAGTACTCTATTTTAACATACGATATGGGCCAGCTTACGTTTGCCACCCTTTCCTGTAGGTACTCCCATTTACATGGCACCGGAGCTCATACGGGAGCAACCATACACGCACGCGATCGACCTTTGGGCACTTGGCGTGATCCTCTACGAGGTAAATTCTCAGCCTGGACCATATCTACATATGTAATTTTCATTCTCTAAACCTGCTTTTAGCTATTTGTGGGTATCCCGCCTTTCTATACCACCAATATTTTCAAACTCGTAAACTTGATATTGGAGGAATCGATAAAATGGCCGCCGGATATACCTCCTGATCTTCGCAATTTTTTGGGAGGTCTCTTGCGGAAGGATCCCCGTGACCGATTGAATTGGCCGGAGTTAGCCGATCATCCATTTCTTGAAGAGCAGAAGCCAATGGCCGCCAGAGAGCTCGCCAGGCACCTAGATTCCGCCATTGATTTGCCAGAGAAGCCCTCTCACCGGGATGAGGAAGCCGGTGGCTTAAACGAGAGCAACAGTCGGAGTGGAGATGCAGGAGACGGCGTACTTTCTCGTCCGCCGTCCGCGGATAGCAGATCAGGACACATCTCGCTGCCGCATCCTCGGGACCACCTTCTCACTGCAACCGGTCAAATTGACTGGGGCGCGCTGCATGACCTGGCAGGCACCGCCACATTCATAGACCTTCTCTTCGACTCACGGACCATCAATGATATTGCGCGCGGTATGATCACGTTTCATGCTGGCAACTGTCAAGACTCGCAATCTCAATCAGCTCTATTGGCCGTATTGACCATCGTTGAGCAGTTGCTTCTGGGTATCAGATCGGTTGTCAACACGATGCCCGCGAGGCCGGACCCGTCCCAAATTCAGCATCTGCAATCTTTTATGCGCACGGCTCTCATCTGGCTGGCGTCCTTACTCAAGGGGTTCAGTACCGCCATCAACGAAACAACGGTGCCAGTCTTGAATCAGGTACTGATTGCATATGATGCAGCGCTGCACACCATGCTCTCATTGCTGGACCGCAATATTCCTTCGGTTTCATCACGCCCAGTAACCCCTGTGTCAAGGCAATCTCAGCCACGTCCTGGCACGCCTTCATCTATGCATATGTCGTGGGCTCTCTTAAGTGTAGTCACGCAGACATTCCTTCCTCTGCTTTCTCGCTTGCTCCGTGGATCTATGAGTGTTCAGCTGTTGTCGCTCCATGCAACTACCTCAGTGTTTAGACTCATCGAAAGGTCCCCCCCAGAGATTCGCCTGAATCACTATGATGATATACTCAACTTGGAACTTATTTTGCACGTTGTCAGATGCTTCGACGAGTGCGACAACAGAGTCATCCGGGACGTTTTAGTTGCAGTGGATGTTTTGATAGGATATCAGAATTGGGAACACGTGTCTGGAGATCTGTCAGCAGCGGTGACTAGTCGAGAATTAGATGTCCTTAAGGGATTCGTCAGTGCCATCGAAAGTGGACCAAAATCGAGAAAGCGGCTTGGTTCCATCTGCCAGTTACTTGGAGGACCTGATTTTGGACTTCCCGCGAAAGTACTATTGGTATGCTTTCATTATTCTCGCGATCTTGTTGCGAAGGTAGCCAGCATCTCAGAGGTTGAAAAATCGTGCATGGATACGCTGGAAGGCAAGCATTCGGAGCCAACTGATCAGTATCTGGCGCTTCTTCTAGTCGCAGAATTACTTACGGCTGATCCACCCTGGTCCGGGAAACTGGCGCTAATGATACAGTCGATTTTGGATGGCATCGCCGAGGAACAACATGACCCCATATGGCTCTCGTGCCTGATGCGATGCCTGTGTTCAATGAGGAGGCAAGTGCTTCCCGCATACGAACAAGCGCTGCAGTCGATGTACTCTCAGCTCCTAGACGCAACTAGGAAGACTTCGGACCTTTCGAAAATGGGGAATATGCTAGTGCCACTCTTGGAAGCACCTTGCATGTTACTGGAATGCATGACAGAGCAAATGATGGACAGCTTAACGTCATCTAGCTTTTGCGCACAGGCATTGACCTATCTGCCCCATATGTTGGAGGTCAACAGCCGATCGCAGGCCGAAGGCTACGGACCTTTAATGACTCTCTCGGCAGTTCGCTCGCTTGCTCGATTTGCTTATCGGATAGCGGCGCTCAATGGTGTTCCTATTGATGGCATTGCCACTGCCGCGAATAGACTGATGGAGTTTGCGGACCCTGCACGTTTTCGTGAAAGCTGTCTGCGTACTAGTTTTCACGCTTTCGGTGAGAGCGATATGGAAACGAAGCATGATATCGTGCAACACGTAGTCGGACTTCAATACATTCTTATATCTCATCTCCGTGCCACGAAGAGCCCCGATGTAGAAATGACAGGGAATATGAGGAATATCCTTAAGTTACTGTCATTCGATCTGTCCGATGATACTATATTGTTACCGTTGGCACTCTTGAATAATTACATCCTCTGCTTTCCTCAAAGTGCAACCCATGAGCTTCTAACAGCACCGACAGAGCTGGTTCGCTTATTTTGGGAAAGGGTGATGACCGTTGGTGGCAACCGCAATAGCCTGGTGCATGGCAACTCCGAAACTGCCCAACAGCGACTACGGTCAGCAATGATCTTTTTCTCTCATTTTGTGCGCGCGGTGCACGGGAAGAAATCGTCAATCATGGAATCCTACCTGTTTGACATGAATATGCTTCAATATGTTCCGGCGGTCCTTATATACCCGAGCTCGGTAATTCGTGCGAAAGCATGCTCTCTAGTTGCGCAGATAGCCCGTCTTTCACGCCGATTAGTACGGCAGATGACTAAGGTTGGTATTCTCAAGCTGATTACCGCAATGTGCCGAGCGGAAGAGGATGAGGGAGTCAGAGCGAACGCGTGGAAGGCCATGATTGTGTTGGCGAAACGAATCAACGTGGAGGAGAGTCGGGATGTGGTTGAAATGTCTGTAGAGGCTATATTATCGAAGGACAATGATGATAGGAAGGGTTATGCGCTGCAGATTTTGGGCGACGCTCTAGCCGGCGTTGGCGGCTATGAGAATCCCGAAGCTGCTAGAAAGTTGCTTGATTCAGGTGGCTTGCATGTGCTACACGAACTCGCAAATTACATGAAAATTCCTGGAGAACCCGATGAGAGTGTAAAAAAAGGATACAGATTTCCGACCATATCTGACGGGGCTTTTCGCTGCTTATCGATTTTGCGGGTTGCACCTGATGGAAAGTCCACTTCTACCCCTTGACAATGCGTTGATCACGAACTTGAGAACGACATTTCTTGTAAATATT
Organism: Spizellomyces sp. 'palustris'; assembly: GCA_006535965.1. Classification (NCBI taxonomy): domain Eukaryota; kingdom Fungi; phylum Chytridiomycota; class Chytridiomycetes; order Spizellomycetales; family Spizellomycetaceae; genus Spizellomyces; species Spizellomyces sp. 'palustris'. The sequence goes on along the minus strand of QEAR01000022.1, from coordinate 226,792 downwards.
ATCTGTAGCAGGCGGTACATAAAGGATGTAGTTTATTTAAAAGATTTCCGGCCAAAATATCGCGGTCCTCGATAAGGCCGCATATGCTGGCCGTCAGATTCAAAACTATGTACATTTTCGAGCCGGATATTCATCGCATGGCATTCTCGCCATAATCTCCGACTCCCTGCTCGGCGCTGATGATGCTGATGCACTTCCATTCGTCCAAGAACGAGGCTAAAGGTAATATGTGGAATAAACCATCAGTCAGGCTCGGACTACAAGTACGATGGATTGGGACTACCTTTCCATAACCGAACTTTGCCATCATCACCACTTGAGGATAGAATAGTTCCTGTTACATTCCATTCCACTCGCCAGACCTGACGTAGAATATTAGATGAGGACAACGTTATGCATGCTGGCGCAACGTGGTATGCAAACCTCTGCACCGTGATCACTGAAGTCTGCCACCGTGTCTACCCGGAACTTTTTCTTCCCTTTTTGCGTCAGTCCGCCAACGGCAGCTGCGGCCGCAGCGGGTTGCTGCCATCCACCAACACCGCCGACAGCGCCTCCTCTGGTGTTCTCGTCTGTCAATTTGAAGATGCGGACATGTCCGTCCTTGGACGCCGTGGCTATTAGCTGGTAACTGCGTCCCATATTGGGAGCCCATGCAACATCTGTCACAATGTCATTGTGTCCTCCCAGGGCCTCGTGAGGCTGCCATCTGTTATGTGAATCCAATCGATAAACCTTACAACAACGGTCAGATGACTCCTCCACTGTCATGAACCACTGCAGAATTGGACGTCATACCTTTGCAATGTTTTCCTTCCCACAACCGATAGCGAGCATTTGCGGTTGAAACCTTGACGGACACCACGATAAACAATACTGTGCATCTGGCTCCTTACTGCTACCAGTACCAACTTCTATTTCATCCTGATGTAGAAATATATCTCAGATGAATGAAGAAGTATTAAATGCGAGACTATCATTGACCGTACCATGAGTGTCCAATGGCTCAATTGTATTACGTCCATGGCTTCGTAGATACGCACAATGCCATCGGCTGAACATGATGCCTGAAATTACACATGACTACCACGGCTCATGTTGGAGACCATGAATGTTCACTCACCAGTTTCAATCCTAAATAGTTCGGTGCAAACTCAATATCCTGGACTGTTCCTTTGCTGTCCGCTAATCTTGCCTTCTCAACCCACTTCCGCCCTCCTGTATATGCATCTGCTCGATCCAATCTCTAATCAGTTTTGCGTAGTCCTGCCAATGCTAAAACATCCACAGATACATGGGGAGGGCGTACCATGCTTTTGTTCTTCCCATATTCGTACGCTCCTGTCGAAGGAGCACGATGCAAAGACTTGCCCATATTCCGGGTGTGCCCAGGATGCTTTCAAAATAGAGGAGTCGTGACCCTGGAGTGCATGCCTATTAGCACAAATGGCTGGGAGTGGGATTGAGGAATAAAGTACCTTCCAAGTGTCATTTAGCACCCACACGTTTGTTTGACGGTCCATATCCCACACTTTAAGCTTCTGGTCAGACGAGCAAGTCTGGACAGGGAATGTCAAAATAAGCCGCAATTTTCCCTTTTCTGCTTTTCCAGTACGCACCACGAGTCGGTTCCCATAAAAATCATAAGCAACATCGTGTATAAGGTCCTCATGGCCGGCTGAAAACTGGGTTACTTCGTTCATCTGGTGATGTTCAACGCTCCAAATCCTCTACAAAGACTCGCGTATCGTCCCAAGTTCATTATTTTCATTTTTCCTTTCTGGGTTATACTTGCTAAATATGGTTGTATGAGCTGCGCCATGTCTACAGCAGGCGAGTTGATACTTTGCAGCAGCCGTTAGGACAGATTTCTCTCTGCACAACAAGTCCAAATTGCCCAGCTTCGTACAGGGAAGGACAATACATCGCAATGGCCAAGATCTCAAACGCCGGTAGGTGCCTTGTTTGTGAGGGAGTGGTGAACGAGGATTAGGAGAATTGAGATGGATGGATGGATAGATGATTGGATATGATTAATGAGTTGACATGACATTCCATGCTGACATGCTTTTCTGCATAGTGTCCTCCAGCCGTCGTAAGAGCCGAAAGGCGCACTTCTCTGCGCCTTCTAGCCTTAGGCGCAAGATCATGTCTGCGCCCTTGGACAAGGAACTGAGGGAGAAGCACCACGTACGTGGAAATTGAAATGTTTGTGAATTAGAGGGTGGGAGAGGGCGAACCACAGCGGACAGACGAGATCGGCCTGCTGCCAATATACTGTCTGGTGGAAAGCCCCCTTGTTTTGCTGACGCATTCGAGGCGAGGGTTGGGCACAGCAAAGCGGAAAGCTGATTATATCTCGCTTTCTGCAGTGCCGCTCCATCCCCATCCGCAAGGATGACGAGGTGAAGATTGTCCGGGGTACCTACAACGGTCGGGAGGGCAAGGTCACCACTGTTTACCGTAAGAAGTGGTGCATCTACGTTGAGAAGGTCACCCGCGACAAGGTCAACGGTAAGCATTTTTTTGAATGCTTTTTCCATTTGCCTTCGTAGTTCGTGCCTCATATTTCAACCGTAGGTGCTTCCGTCCAGATCCCCATTCACCCTTCCAAGGTGGTCATCACCAAATTGAAGCTCGACAAGGACCGCAAGGACTTGCTTGAGCGCAAGGCCGCTGGCCGCAAGACTGAGGCCAAGACCGAGCAGGTGTGTTACAACTCGCCAGTATTTAGCCATCTACGTCTACTCAATTGCTGATATTCTTTTTTGCCTGTTGTTTTCATCATTGATATTATAAAGTAATAATGATGCTGTTCTTTAATATACTGGTGTGCCTTCTAAATTTTTGGGGATTTTTTCTGTTATCATTGCACACTACCATTTTACATATCGATCGATCAGCAGCTGATGAAAAAGACTACCCTCTGATATTGAGTCTATTTTGGCTCAATGGTTGGCGCGATCTTGCCTTTTCATCTCTGGATATTCTGCCACAATGCTAGCCTCTACACTTCGTGCTGTGAGGGGCTCTGATTTTGGCTGATTTTGTGGTCACGTGATGGATCGCTATAGCAACAGCATAAAAAAAAGACGAGCCGAATTGCTATAAAAAGGGATTGCATCCTCCTCACACTCCTCATCCTTCAGCAACTTTTGGACACCTGGGGTGTCCTTTGGACTTTCCCTAGGTATCCTGATAGCACAGTGCGCTCGGCTCTTTCTTGCCTTTACTTTAAAGGTAACGTATCTGGCTTTCGTAGCCTGTGTGCCGACGATCTGTGGTGCTGGGGGTGATGACTTCAATTCTTTCCCCGTCTTATCGACCATGCTGAAAACAGCGCCTCGCTTTACGGAGCGGGGTTCACTCTAGCCAGTGCCTTGTCTGACCCATAACAGATCGTCAGAGCACAATGTTCTCAACTTGTTCTTGTCGAACCTCATCTGATCACGATCTTTTTTGTTCTTGTAAAGGTTGCGTAGGACTGCGTGCCCAACTTGTTCACGATTTGCCCCGAAGCTATTCCCCTCACCGTCCAGGTAGGCTTCGACCCACTCATGGATAAGGTTGCACGTTGGCCGAGGATGAAGTTATTGTTTCCAATTCGCAGTTTCCACCAAAAGGGGTTCGCTCCTAATGATGGCGCAAGTACCTTCCTTGGATGTCTGAGGCCTTACGTGCAATCTTCGTTCCTTCTCATCGTACAGATGATCTCGTACTAATGGTTTCACTGAGTCTTTAGGTATCTTTTTTTCTTTCCGACACGGCACGGCATGTACAGCTCCATGCTGCATTATCTTTCGCATTCTGATGCTTGACAATCGGGCCGACGGTATCCCAACCTTCAGAGCCTGGTGGACTGGGGTGGTGCTCAAGCTTGTGACTCCAGCAACACATCCGGGTAAGGGGTTCGGCCCTTGCTATTGACGCTGGGACAGGCTCCCACATAAGCACATGAAACGCCTGAAAGAGGCGCAGGGCGCAAGCTCTGGTGGGTTATCAGAAATTCAGGCGCTGGACTTGCTCGATGATGCTTTGTGCAAAGAGTCGGGACCAGTTGCCTTTGAAACAGGCCCATGTGCGGCAAACCGTTAAGTGCAATTCACAAGCCGACTTGCGAGTCGGACATGAGTGGGATGCTCTGACTGCCACCCTGGTTCCATTTGCTGTGTCGTTGGGATATCCTCCGCCTGAAAGTTGTCTGTGGTGCAGTGTGGCTGGTTACATGTTGTGTGTACGGTTTCAGTTAACCCTTTGCCGAGGGTTGGTTTCTGAATGTTGCTGGCAGCTTCTGGTCTCGTTTCGAGCAGGCCCTCAGTTTGGGCCCTTACTGTTGAGCTGGTTAGACATATGGCCATGTTCACAGACCTCCCATCTTTCGGACGTTTATGACAAACTTCAAAATATCAGGGATTCGCTATAGGATTGCATGACATGGTCAATGTCGCCGTTAGAGAGCATTTTACTCGCCACGGCAACCGTGTCTGCGTGAAACTTCCAAGGAAAGCTTGGTATGGGCCATGTTCATTGCGTAGGGATGGCAGACAAAAATGTTGCAGCGTTGACGCGAAAGCTAAAAGGATACCGGGGGTGCGGGTTACCAGTCTCAATTTCGCTTCACATGAAATTCTCTATCGTTCAGTTGTCTGGGGCTGGGCGCGACATTTCGCCAGCGTTTTGGACAACGGTGCTCAACTGAAAGACGGGTTGATCCTTTCAGCTTTTAGGCATGAAGGAATTGTGAAGGAGCTGCTTCTTCGGCGGGATATAAGGTAATGGAGGAGCATTGAGTGGAGCCCTGCACAAATAGGCATGTAAACATCATTCGCATCTTGGCCAAGAAGGTACGCTGTCAGAAGTGTAAAGTAAGTTCTATCTCTTGTCCTGTGCTGCCGATACTGGACAACTGTATATGGGTTGAAGATATCGAGTGCATAGGGCGTTTTGCTTTTGTTCAGGATCGCCGTGAGAAGAAAGAGAAGGTGCCGTGATGGTCAAGTCTTACCCAAGCGGCGACGCAGTGGGTGTGGGCATTTGCGATTACTATCTTGAGCATTTTTTGTTCGGTGGTCTTTATGATTCTGAGATATTTATTGTAGTGTTTATGACTCTAGAAAACAAATGATTGCTCCCAGTGGATGTACAAGAATTATGTGTCTGCTAGTCTAGTCGTGCAGCATTGGAAAGGAAATATGATACAGAAATAGCCATTCGCTTGACACCACTTACTACGACGCACCAGACAGGACCTCCTTGGCAATCTTGCCGCCTCTTCGCACCGCTTGTTCATCTACGTGCTTCCCCCCAACTTCGTAACCCTCGTTTGCCCATGCCTTGATGAAGAAAACCAAGCCTTCTCGGACGTTCTCGTTAGTTAATGCTCGGTTAAGAACTTGGCGTAAATTGAGCTCGTTTTGAACTAATGTTGTAAAGAGAGTGGATAGAAATAGTTTGAGGAAGAGGATTTGGAGGGGAGCGAGAGAGGTATATGTGAGTGCCTACATGGTGAAATACATGAATTTCAGACAATCAGTGGTGATAAACATTGCGAGGAAATACACACCTTCAGGGCCGTCAGCGTCAGACCATTCGTGGCGACAAGATGTGCATAAAGTTTGGCCATATTTGACACTGTTCGTACATCCATTCCTTCGCCTTCCTCTCCAGCTCCTGCTACCATTGCCTTGAATGCGTCCCAAAGCGCATATTGGAATGTAATCTTAAAGCCGTGTGCATGTTGACATACTTTCTGAGCGACGAGTGCATAATATGGATTGTAGACCCGTTCTTGGCAGCAACAGTGAACGAGCACCCTGACGATTTCTCGTTCTTGTTTGTCCTTCAAGTTCAATTTGAGCAGTCGTTCGAAAGCATCCACACAATCTTCACTGCTCATTAGGACGATAAACACACTCCGCCGAACGTCAGTGTTCATTTTTTGCGCCTTGGCGAGGCGCAGTAAATCGTCCTTGGTGTCCGCGGCTGCTGTTCTCTGAACGTCACTGTCATGAAGTCCCCCCACAGCGTCACCAGCACCATCATGTCCAGCCCAAGCTGAGCCCACTAGCCACCATTTCCCCTTGGTCTTTACGGATCGGATATCTACTAATCCAACCCTAAGAGGTTCCGTGTTGTAAACATATCTCTTACTTGCTAGATTTGTCACAAACTTTTTCAATCGCTCTTGCTGGGTGCTGTCTCCGCCGGAGGAAATTCCTTTCTTTTGCAATTTCCGTTTGTTGTTTTTAAGATCCATTATTGTTTCCACCATAAACTTAAACCTCGTACTGGTACTTCCCTCTTCTCGCTTCTTGACTTCTTCTTGAATCATTAGGACAATGTCTTTCAGGGCCAACGGATCGTCCGCCCGGAGCTGAAACCCGCAGATCCGCAGCATCTTCAATAGTATCTCGACATCTAGCTCGGATAGTTCACTGATGGTCATTCGCACGATGTCGTAGATCAGGACGCATGCAACCACTTCAAAATTGTACAGGTATGCAAGTAATATGACTAAATTTGTGCATCGCTTGCTCTTGGCCTCTACGCCATCAGGATCCTTTTTGTATCCTGCCAGATACTCTGCTCGAGACTGTTCGAAAAGCTCCACCATCGTTTGAACTATGTGCGCTCCAAACTCCACGCCGATTACGTTAAAGAGCGCAGCAATGAACGCGGCGTATGTCAGTACAAAGGAATCCAGAAGATTTGCATGGTCACCGACAAACGCGACAATAGAGTCAGTCAAAATTTCTGTAACGTCGTGCCGGCTATTGTTTCGGTAGCATTCTTCGATACTAACGAAAATGGACTCCATGTTGGCATCGCTCAGTCGGTTCAGCAATCCTTGTATCTGTCGCTTTAGGCGTTTGTATTGCTCGCTTTTATTTTCAGGCTGTTTGCGCAAATGTGGCGGAACGTATTTCGCCGTCGTAGCTGCATTGACATCATTCTGTTCCACACTTTGTCCAAAGTTCTCGGACTGATAATCGTCATCACTTTCCCCTGCCAGTGTTAAGCCATCTTCATCCTCATCCTGGGGGTCACTCTCATTCTCGCTTTCCGCATCATCTTGAAGGAGTACATCGACTTCGGATACCTCGCTCTCATCTGGTTCCTGTCCATCAATCTCGTCGTCATTGGACTCGTCAGTATCTCCTTCATCTGGAGAAGCCGAGCCTTCAAATCCATTTATATCCAGCTCCGAATCTTTATCAAATTCTGAATCATCCTCCTCCTCATCAAAGCCCTGTTTATTGCTGTCATTCTTGCGATTCTCGGCCCAGTCGGTTGCGAAGTCTTCCTCATCCGACTTCATAAAATAACGAAATGAGTACCCGTGTGCGGAAGTGCCATCAGAGAGAAGTGGAAGCTTACCTCGCCTCCCCCCATGAGCCCTTTGAAAAGAACTAAAGAAGAATATAGGTTAGCCCACTGTACGGAACATAGTCACAGCAAAAAGTCCACCAACTTACAATCAAGACCGTCCTCACTGAATGCGGAAGGCACCTTTTTCTGATCCTTGATCCGTAATTTTTTAGCATACATGGCAATCTGTGCCTCGTCAGCATTGAGTGCTGAATTTGTCACATCCCCAACCACCAGTTGTTGTTCGCTCAGCAGCCGGTAAAAGTTCGGATTATTTTTGGCCAATCGTTCCAATTGACGCTTTTCGGTAGATGGGTCATTTGTTTTGAGCTGGGTCGGTGGTTTTCTAGTCGCCTTCGGCGGCTCAGATGCTATCTGGAGTTTGGGTTTCTTCGAGATATCGTCGTGCTGGATTGGCCCTTGCTTTCGCTTTTATCCATTGTGTTCTTGACTTAGGACTTGCTCAAGTGCCACAATGTTCAATTTACAACGCAATACTTATCCTCACCTTCTTGCCAGACTCCACTTCTGTTGGAGGTCGTGTCTTCCGTCCGTAATGAGCCGAAATTCTCTGCTTCTTCTCTTGCCGTTGCTGTTTACGGTCTGCCTTCCTTGAAAAGGCCTTCTTGTTGAAGCGTAACGCAAAACGCTGTTCAAGCTCTCTGTCCTCACCACCGTCTTACGGTTCGGTACAACAGAAAATACGAGGAAGCGTGAGTTCCAAGCGACATACGAGCCTGAGGAAGGCGTTACAGGTCCGTACCAACAGGTCGACGTTCTAACTGGTCACTTAAGCGAGCTGGTAGTTTGGTTGTGTCGTCCGGCTGTCTCCGCCATTTAGCATGACCTCCAGTTTTGAACCCGCCCCGACCTCTTGAACTTCTGTTTACCGAGGATCTCATATCAAGTTTGACTAAACTATATGGTGGATCACCAAGTTCAACATTTTGGGCCAAAAACAATTCAGTGGCACAGCGTGGCACGGCAATTCATGTCCAGACTCACGGACGTACTAGTAGAAGACATGACTCCGACATAGCGATCGTCTGCCTGACGTTTCAAACATTTTGCTTTAACGAGTACGCAACATGTCTCACAAGCCTCGGAGTATGCCTGTCGGGCAGCGCAATATTCTTCGTCCTAATGACTCGGCTTCTCTGTGGAACTGTACTCTATCTCCAGGTAGATTTAGACCATTGTCTTTCATACGACATGCCATTGCTTACACTCTTTCCTTGAAGGATGGACGCGGGAGGAGTCTGATATTCTTCGAAAAGCGCTGATGAGGTTTGGGGTCGGAAACTGGAAGGATATTATGGAGTCCGGGAGCCTTCCAGGAAAGACGAACGCACAGCTGAACTTGCAAACCCAGAGACTTTTGGGCCAGCAAAGCACGGCTGGTAAGTCACAGGGACGGCTTATCTGATGCATTGAGCCCCAGACAGCATGCGCTATGGATATGTAACATCGCTCATCCTCATACCATAGAATTTCAGATGCTCCATATCGATCCTCTTGTCATTGGGGGAAAAAATGCACAAATACAGGGAGAGCATGTGAAGCGAAAGAATGGGTTCATCGTCAATTCAGGAGGTTTGTAGATTGAACCATGCGATATCATTGACTCAGAATCTCTGACTATTGAAGGAAAAAGGGAAATTGTCGCGGGAGGAGAAGTTGCGTAGAATAAAGGAAAACAAGGAAAAGTAAGTGGCGAACGGAGTCCAATCAGACCCCACCTGACCAGGGTCACCTTGATAGGTATGAACTTCCGGAGGATGTATGGAGCAAGATAGACCTTCCCCGACTCGATGATGTAAGTTTTTTACATCTCCAAAACTATCTTGAATGAGAACATTGATTTGCCCCTGCTCTCTGACTGATATGATCCTAGCCGGTGATAGGTAGGTGTTTGATTGGCCTTTGCATATTCATCGAGAAGCTTGGAGTATGACTAATTACATGTTTCATAATGCTCAGTGCTTGAACAGAAAGAGCGACAGTTAGCAGAAATGCAGCAAGAGCTCATCAAGGTGCGGGAATGGATTCAAGATAGACGAACAGAAGTAACAAAAGATGCCAAAGCATTGTCGCTGGAGCTGGACTCCTTTGTCGAGAATGACGAGAATCTTGATATAATGGAAGAAACCTCGAGAGGCAAGCGGATAAAACGATCACCATAACTAGGATCCTGTCCACAGAATAGCATACGCAGCAAAATGGCGGTATCCCAAAACCCTCCAAGAAGCGTTGCGAGAACAGTATGAAGAGGATTCTTATTACCATCCAGGCGTTAAATTTGTGTGGGAACGCTGTATGCTTTGTATGTCGGTTGCAATATGTGACATATACGTCATCTATACCCTCAGACGTTGCTCTTCCTCCAAAATTGATGCCACCAAATCTGCTGCCTCCCGACCGGATTGTAGATCCCTGGTTCGTGTCCTGTAATCATGTAAACAACATCTGTAAGAATCAAATCCAATGAATATTGCACAAGATCAAAGTAACGATAAACCTAGCAGGAAGTTGGAAGAAGTCAAACTCCGTCTGCAAATCCCAGTAAAGACCAAACCTAGAAACGGAGTTAGTCCTTCATTCAGCAGTCTGATAACAAGAGATGTACGGACCGGTCGAGTCGGTCAATAGACAGGTCCCGGACGAGATTCGCCTCGAGGTTTACCTGCACATTCGCGTGAGTTGAGTCAAGTTGCCACTAGGCCAAAGCGCCAGATCACAGGCCCCACGCACCTTTTCCTGCGCAACTTTTGCGTAGTCAAAGAGCATATCCAGAACCTTCTCATCAACCTCAGCCTTTGTGTAGTGTTTTGGTGGGGCGACAGTTTTTTGATATAGAGTTCTAGTAAAGGGAGACAGGGGAGCGACGAATGCTCGAGGAGAAACAATAGCCACACGCATAGGAGCCGCAAAGAGCGAACGCATTGTGGGATTCGGTGTGTAAGCGAGCCGGTGAATGTGGAGGTCAGTAGCAAATCTTGGAACGAGAGTTGGTTGTAACATCAGGCTCGACGAGTGTCATAGCAACACGCGACGTGCCCAAATTTCCAACAATGTTGGAAGCACGTTCACACAGCTGACGTTTTTTAATGAGGCCATGAGTAAGGAACGGTCGCCTACAATGGCGCAAGCTTTATTGGTGCGCTCGCGATATCAAAGATGGTCAGTGTGTCCCTTTCATTTGATAATAAACAGTTGCCGTAGGCAGGTGGACTTGCTGGGACGGCTGTCGATGTTGCCCTCTTCCCTCTCGATACAATAAAGACTCGGCTGGTGGGTAATGTGCCCTTACCATTTGCTGAATGGACTACACTATATTACCACGTTTTGAGATTCATGACACTTTAAAGTACGCATTAGCAAACTAAGGGAGGTTTTTGGGCATCAGGAGGATTTTCCGGAGTTTACTCCGGCCTTTCGTCAGTAGTGATAGGATCAGCGCCGGGAGGTATGCGACGGTGAACAAAGAGTCATCCTATGCTAAATTTGATTACTTATTATGATGATAATCGTAACCGTCCATCCTCACAGCTGCCGCTTTTTTCGTAACTTATGAATACCTGAAACGAAAGCTGGCTAGTGCGCTGCCTGGGCGAAACCGCGAACCGTTAGTCCATATGATCGCTGCATCCGGTGGGGAAGTTGTAGGTCTACTTATTTTAGATTTGACATCTTGCGAGGTTCTGAATTTTTGAAACAGGCCGCATGTTTTATTCGCGTACCAACGGAAGTTGTCAAGCAGCGAATGCAAACTGGCCAGTATCGAAGTGTATCGCTAGCCTTGACCTCTATAATGAGGTTGGACGGAATACGAGGGTTTTATCGAGGCTACTCAATGACAGTTTTTCGCGAAGTCTGTTCTTCTTTTCTGCTCCTTCATACATGCGTTGATTTTCTGATCAGTAGCTTGACACCCAGATTCCATTCACATGTATACAATTTCCGCTATATGAGCGATTTAAGGTTGGTCTCCAAAGTATGGCCGTCTGGTGCATATGTCTGTACCCACTATTCCTACCAACAGAAAATATGGGCTGACTGGGAGGGTAGGCCAGCGTATCCGTGGGAGGCGGCCCTATTTGGGTCAGTTGCCGGAGGAATTGCGGCCGCGCTGACGACACCTCTGGACGTTGTTAAGACGCGGATCATGCTCTCAACAAAGGTAACAAAATCAGTAATGATTTGGAAAAGCTGTTCCAAGAACTGACATGTTTTTTAACAGAGAGGAGGCACCGTTGGTATATTGGAGACGTTTCGTGCAATTATCGCAAAGGAGGGTGCGCGAACGCTTTTCTCTGGTGTCGGGCCGCGGGTCATATGGATATCGATCGGAGGTAGCATCTTCCTGGGCGTTTATGAAGCTGCGAAGAACCTACTGGTGGATGGTAGCCTGCGTGCTCATTCGTTCGGCGTGTAGTCGAATGCATAAATGTAGAGCATGATATCATTTAGAGCGTACCATGTCCATAGTCCACCAGCCCTAATTGAGACAAGCTACACCATAAATGTAGATATAGACAACTTTGAATGTTTATTAAAATTGTCAGGGGCAACGCTTCTAGACATGTGTATAGGATTTGCTTAAATGAGACCCTTCGCTACTGCTACCTCGGCATTCATGATACTGCTTCCTGCAGCACCCAAGATGGTGTTGTGGGAGAGTAGCGAGAACTTAACATCAAAGATGTTGCACTTTCGTACCCGCCCAACCGCGACAGAGTTCCCATTTCCGATCATTATGTCCATTCGTGGCTGCGGCCGATCAGCCTCCTTCATTACAACGACTGCATGTTTAGGTGCCGATGGAGCACCCAACTTCTGCGCGTCCGATGTGTAGGATTGTAGAGCCTCAATGATCTGTTCGATCGATGGTGCTGGACGCTTTTGGAACTCCACCATGACGCTCTCCATATGTCCATCGATGACAGGGACACGGTTGCAGCTCGCCGACACCTTCATCTCCGGCAGATTTGAGAATCCTGTTAAATCTGCAGTGACCCCTCCTAGGATCTTGGAGCACTCTATTTCTATCTTCTCTTCTTCGCCTGATATGTACGGAACCACATTACCCAAGATATCCAAACTCGGCACACCTGGATACCCAGCTCCGGAGATAGCTTGCATGGTAGTGACAACCACGCGAGAGAGGGGACCGAAGGCATCTTGGAGGGCCTTCAATGGAACGACGAGACCGGTGGTGGAACAGTTGGCGTTCGTGATGATGAAGCCTTTGCTCAGACCGTGAACCTTGCGTTGATGTGCAATGACATCAAAATGGGATGTATTAACGAGGGGAACAATGAGAGGAACAATAGGATCCATGCGGTAGTTCTTTGCATTTGAGAATACGGCAAAGTCAGCTTTAAGGAAATCGGATTCAATGTCCCCTGCGACGTCTGAGTCCAGACCAGAGAAAACAATACGGCAGTTCTTAAAATTTTCCGGCTCGCATGCTTTCACGGTGAGGGATGCTACGTCAGTGGGAATAGCCGTGATTTGTTTCCAGGAACGAGCGGCAGCATCCTTGTAAGCTTTTCCGGCGGACCGTGCGGAAGCTCCAACCGCTGTGACGACAAAATAGGGATGACCTTCCAAAAGTTGAATAAAGCGCTGGCCAACGGTACCAGTGGCGCCCAGGATGCCGACCGGTATCTTCTCTGCCAGAGATGTATTGGGTGCTGGAGAGGACATTTTTGGGGATGGTCGAATTGTGGGAGATCAGCCCAAAGTTCCCAGCGCAAGCCATAGATGATCTTGGTCACGTGACTAGTATAAACAATGCATTGAGATCCATTGGCTGTCAAAGTCATCAATGATCAACAGATAAAGTTAAAAAATATGGCAACTAGCTCACGCAAATGAATTGGTGAGGGTGCGCACAAGATCAGGGTCGAATATCCTGTCCATCAAAGAACGGATTCATGACACTGACAGACAAATACAGGATTGATGCTGTCTTTTGCCGAAAACTATTTTGCACAGCGGGGAAAACAACAGGGGCTTCTTTTGTTGGGTGCGACAAATCAAGGAAAGACAAGTGCTATGGATGATCGTTCGCGATCAAACAACTTTGGGCGATAAGTTCCCACCAAGCGATTTGCGCCGGTGGAGGGCTAACTCTGTGTTGGTATTCTGTTCATGATCCAGCCCCCGACGCACACATGTCACCAAGTATCCACTTGGACGCATACGGGACAAGTTGCTCTGAAGCGCTAAAAGATCGTAAAAAACCTGAAAGGAGAGTTGACGCGGATGTTGAAAAAACGGATGGCTGCAATCCGCTTACGCAATTTGTCACGCGCAATCACGCCTCGTCAAAATGAGTCACATTGGGGTTGGGACTCAGACCGGGAACGGAGGAGCAAAAAGGTAAGACGGCGGAGGGATCCTTCCCCGCAAAATATTCTGTCGTCTTCGTTCCCATTGCTTTCCAAGTCTTCCTCTCATCTGTCATCTGTGTACCACACGAAATCCTGAGGTCCCAATTATCACGAATGTCCCCACCTTGCATTAACGAGTCAGATTCTTCGACAACTACCTGTTGCTTTCCATTCTGCACTGAGATGCAGGATAGTCGAATGCAATCAAGCTTAATGAATATGTCTCACCTGCAACGAATTGGAGTTCTGGCATATCAGGTTTTTGCGGCGTTTCCTGGGCGGCATCCCGAGGCTGATGCAATACTGGACCGACTCTGCAGCTTGATCCGGGATGTCACTCTCGGACACTTGAAAGTTAAGGTGGGTTCGTGTTACAACACCAGCAGATTCAAAAGAATCGCAAACTGGGTTCGAAGCTGCTTTTGCTCACAACACGTTGCATCCTAAAGCCCGCCCAATACCCTGTGGAATATTATCCAATTTACGAGTCCTCTGTGTACACAATGTGTGTTTTTGTGCTGAAGCGTGGAACCACAATGCCAACACACGATCATCCGAAAATGACTGTCTTCAGCAAGATCATAAGCGGGGATCTCCATGTGCGCACATATGAGTTTGCCAAAGGGTCGACCGCACAAGCTCATGTAGTAGTGGATCCACGGACTGGAGATCTGGTCCAGGCACGACCAACGAAAGCTGGTCTGAATCGAATCATATCTGCATCAGATCCTGAATCGCTACTTCTGATACGTCCCGAGGGAGGACCGAACATGCACTCGTTCACTGCTGTCTCAGAGGAGGTGGTATTATTAGACATCATAGGGCCGCCGTATAATTCCGAAGACCGACCCTGTACATATTTCAGGGAAGTGAGCTGGGGAGAAGGTTGCAAGTTGGTGGCTATGGGGGTGGAGGCAGCTGCACCTGGAAAAAAATCGAAGAACAAAAAGAAAAAGAAGAGGAGAAGGGCAGTTGGACCTGAGCGCAAAACCGATGCTATGCCAATACAGGAAAATGAATCTGCGACCAACCCATGCCCACCACCACCACCGCCAACTCCCACCCTCGATCTTACACCGCCCCCTGTGAGGTCTTCGAACACAACAATATCCAATAGCTCCTCTGAAGCCTCCCTTGACCTCCTTAATACCAGCGGCACAGACGAGATGTGTTGGCTGGTGGAGGATCCGGATGTTGACTACAGATGTGTTGAGCGCTTGTATCGTGGAGAGTCGGTTGCAAAAGTGGAAAGATATGCGAATGTTGAGCTCGGAATAATATAGCCAATAGGATCATCGGTGGTGAGTCCTAGGGTGGCCGACGTTGGGAAAAAGCAGAACAGAGGGTCAGCTTGTTTGTCCGTATTATATGTACATGACTGAGGAGCGAGGCAATTGCAAAAGTTTACTTCTTTCGCCTCTCCGATAACACCGTCTTAGCCGAGATTTAATTGTAATCAAGAGCGTTGGGCTCTTGACATCCCTTCCCGGGTGAAAGATCCCAAAGCAGATGGAAATCACCTGTGATAGTACTTAATCGAAGTTTCTCCATTCAAAAAAGTCCAGATTGTATCAATAACCCTTCTGTGCATAGAAAGTGTCCAAATTGTCCTTGGTTGGTACATGTAGAGGCAAATTCCCGAAGAAAAGCGCTAATAGTCATACATCGCCATAGCCGGCGGCAGCGGAGGAGCAGATATTCTCAGGGAGTAACCAATTAGAAATGTTGAATTCAATCGCGAATGCTTGAATTTTCAGGGATGCCTCTGGTTCCCAACCTTCGCATCATTTGTCCACTCTTCATGGCAGAAATAGCAGATGAAGAGCAACCTTACGCATGACCACGACTTCGAAGGGTTCGTTTTGATGAAAACTAGGGAAAACCACTTTCTGTTCTCTAACACATCGCAGCTTCAAGCCAGTAGACATTAGCATGTAACGCTCGAGACTGAATGGGCTACTCCAATCTGTGTCTGATGATGTGCTTTAGAGTCGGATGAAATAAAGGTCGAGGATGAGGAAGATTACCTAGTCTTTTGTCATCATTTGTGTGCGGCTGTAGTTTAAGTATGAGACGTTAGTGTATGTGTTGGTTTTACAGAGGCATGCTCTTATAAGACGGGTGGCCGTAACCAAGTGAGTTAAGAATGGCATCCCAGCCAGATTTCAGATCTTTGGACAAGTCACACTCGCCACCTCGATATGCTAATAGCAAGGTTGCCTTGTGCGAAGTCTGAGCTACTCGGTAACCAGCACAGAGGCTCTGAACATACCAAGGCTAGTGACAAAATTCTCCGTGACGCCTGCTTCCTAATGCTATCGTCCTCATTTGCTTTTCGTCCTTTCTGTTTTCCATTTCACTCAAGTTACTTCCTTTATTTGATTGAAGTTCATTTGATGCCATTCCGAGGCGAAAGCCAAGAAATAAACAAAAAATTATTCCTTTCACCCACCGGGGCCCTCCCTCATAAGACCATCCTTGGACAAGCGCCCTCAGGTCAGTCACTTGGCTCCACCCGCAAGTGGAGATAGTTGCTCTCACCAGCGCATACTACAGTCCCGTCCAACCACATAAAAAAAGCAAGAACTAGATTGAAGAAAAAGCCAAAGCTGAAAGTGGGGAATCTAAAGACGACGGGGGGGGGGGGGGGGGGAGAAAANNGGGGGGGGGGGGGGGGGAGAGAGAAGGTCGCCTTTTGATATCCTGGAGGACTGGCCTTGGTTTTTTGCAAATCGGAATTCTTTGGCGACCCTAACCTTGGACAACTGATTGACTCTGGTGCGGATCTGGACGGTGTCTACGTTTTCAGCTACCAATAAGTCATGATTTCATACCGCTCTTTGCACGGCAAAGGGAAGTTGATCTCTACAAGTCCTATTTTGACGGCGCTCATGTGAACTTTGCCTCCCGTTATCGCTGGGTGCCTAACTGCATGCCTCTCCCTGAACTTCTCCACGGAAAGCGAAATCAGATGTGCGTATACACCAAAAGATTATATCTCCCTTACAGGAAGAATAACAGGAAAGCGAGCATACCATATTCCTTGAATTCACCCTTCTTTAATATGGGAGGGGCCACCATATCATTGATAGAGTTTTTGCCAAGATGGTCAGTAGGGTACACGAATCATCTTCCTTGGCCTACGCTTGCCGTCGACACTTGATTTCTATTATTTCTCTCATCTATGTTACTGGGCGGACACTCCCCTCAGCACACTGGCAGCATACAAAATTGATCAGTTTTCCAATCTCCATACCATCATTACCCGTCAAATCATGACCTTCAACAGGCTCCCAAGAACCAGGAGTGCAGCAACATCAATGGGTCTTATAACGCACAAAGGATACAGGAAGCAGTTCAGTAGTTGACATGGAATTCAGGAACTGTGGTGAAAACGTGACGTTTGCAGCATGTTGGTATTGATTCATTGATACGCCGCCTTCCAAGGGTAAGAGTCTAGATCACAGAATTATGTTTAACGTTGTATTCTGCTGCTCTTTGGGAGATCATCGATTACCCGAAGCGATGGCTTGAATGGTACAATAAGGATACGCTAATCTTCAGACGTCATCGGCTCTTCCCAATATCCCTATAGATACCTACAATAGGGCTTAAACCATTTATACCTGCTACTTATAATACGTTTGATCTGCAAACCTTTCCAATACCCTAGTGCGGAGCCGAAGTTAGATGAATATGCCACGTATGAAATACATTACAACCATTGTCCGCGTTCCTCCATCTGGCAAAGAGGCTTAGTCAGCAACAAGTCGCCAAGCTAAGCAACAACAGCCAACGGTGGTCGCAGGGGGGAGAACCAAACCTAGCCCAAGGGACCCCGACCTACTTGGTTTCCGTAATTCCTATCTGCATTTCAATCATCACTTGAAATTATTATTCTAAGCTAACTTTGTCTCGGCGAGTTCTAGGCTGGTATCTAAGATAAATTCATACCTTTGTCCTTGGGCCGTCACTTACATCCCTTTCCAAACTACTTTTGTTCTCCTCCTGGGCGAAAATAACGTCGGCAGATTGGGACTCGATTCCTCCGTTCATAGAAATGATGAAAGCAGCCATTGGAAGCGGTGGTCCAGGGGCAAGACGCCGGCATGACAACCGATCATGGTTACCAATCGTGTGTGAGTCATAGGCCAGTCGATAGAATGACCAGCGACGCATTTCACCGGTTCATCACCACCCACCCTGTAGGCGCTAATATCCAAAGATGAGCACCACAGCTGATGTCCCGCAATTTGTCGCCCCATTCGAGCTTTCGTCACTACTGCATTCTGGTTACTCACACCCTACCTTACGGGTGTGGCAGTCATGTGAAGGGCGTACCCTTACAAAGAGCAGTCTCATATATCCAATCTTTGTTCACGATAAACCGAATGTTAAAGAGGAAATCGCTACGCTGCCTGGACAGTATAGGTACGCTGCTTGCGAGAAGATGTAAAGTGACAAAGTTACTTAAATACCCTATACTAGATTTGGTGTTAACACCCTAAAGGAGCACTTTGGCCCGCTTGTAGAAAAGGGTCTGAAAACTGTACTTATATTCGGCGTTCCTACCTTGGCACAGAAGGTAAGGCACATGAGGTCAGCTTCCAAAGCGTGCTGGTTCGCTGATATAGTAGATAGGATGAACGCGGTTCATGTGCAGACGATCCCAAAGGGCCTGTCATAGAAGCAATCACATTTTTTCGTAAGGAGTTTCCGAGCATTCTTGTCGCCTGCGATCTTTGCCTGTGCGAATTCACAAGTCACGGACATTGCGGTACGGCACATGAGCTCTCTTGGACAGGCATCCTTACTTATTCTGGACTTGATAAAACAAAGGAATTTTGAATGAGGATGGTACAATAAACAACCAGCCAAGTATTCAACGTCTGGCAGAGGTAGCGTTAAGCTATGCGCGAGCAGGTTAGTTTACTGGACCATCATGCGAGAAGGACCTTGTCCTTATGCCCTACCTACAGGGTGTCAAATCATTGCTCCATCAGACATGATGGATGGCCGTATACGATCCATCAAAAAGATCCTTTTCGATAACGGTCTCGAAGCAAAGGTGGCAGTGATGGCATATAGTGCAAAGTTTGCAAGCGTGTTTTATGGCCCATTCCGGTAGGGTTCGTTGGTGATCACCGCTTGTCGAGTCGTAACTGAGCATGTCTGTAGGGATGCAGCTGGGTCCGCGCCCTCTCACGGCGACCGCAAATGCTATCAACTTCCCCCAGGTGCCCGTGGGCTAGCACGCCGTGCATTGGTGAGAATGCCAAAACAGTCCATTTTAAGCGATCATTACTCATTCCGCGTGTAGATCCGAGACGCAGGGGAAGGCGCCGATATCATCATGGTCAAACCTGGCTGCCCTTACTTGGACATTGTTCGTGATGCCAAGGAACTGTTGCCAGACTTACCATTAGCCATATACCAGGTATCAGGAGAGTACGCGATGCTTTGGCATGCAGCCCAAAACGGAGTTTTTGAATTACGAGCAGGAGTAATGGAGTCGTTGCAAGCGGCCCTCAGAGCGGGTGAGTAGGTGGAGGTGAGATCACTTTCATCAAAGGATAACTTCTGACAACTTCATCAGGCGCGAATATCCTTATCACGTATTATACACCGTTGCTATTAGACTGGCTAGAGGATTAGTAATTGGGTACATTGATTCTCTACGCTGATGGCACTAGTTATGTACAATTTGAACCAACGGTTGCAAGTTGCCCGCTATGTATGGAGTCCAGCGCAGGATTGGTCGCTCTGAGGATGCCACTGCAAACGTGCATCCTAGACACTAAAGATGATCTAATCCGATGGCAATGATAGACACTGAACCATTCCATGGATTATCTGGCGCCAATGGTGCTATGAGGTGGATTTGGCACTGCTTCTTCGCTTCTGTGGTCCCGAATAACATCACGAATCCAAAGTAATTCTACTTTCAGTTGCTTCTCGATGCGTCTTACTTTCCCCTCCAGATCAAGTGCATCCACGCCAAGCATATCCGCGCACTTTCCCTGGACAATTCCGTAAGGACTATGAAACTCTCCTGCCGGATCGCGGCCGACATAGGAGATGTAAACGGACCCGGCAAGAGCCGCTAGAGGCGGATATAAACGAGTTTCTCTGTTGGCTGGTTGGAGTGGTTCGCTCTTGCTTTGGGCACTCTCCGAATCCTCATGTGGTGCACAGGCTGTTTCAAAAATTTCAGCACCTAACGAACTTGGAACTTTAAAACTCGTTCAAGTCAGTTGTCAAAGCCTTAGTCACGATACCCTTCTGTTTTGCACCATGACGTAAAAGCGGCCTTGCAAAATTGTTGATATATTCCTTCCGACCTCGAAGGTTCTGGGAATCTATGTCGCTAGAAAGAAGCAGTCAGCAAATTGTGACCAAGAAGTCGCTCGAACAATTAGCGGCTGTTACCTCGTAGACCATGTTGCGTATGATGGCTGCCCATCCTTTCTGGCGAGCAGATGATTGATCCACTTCTGCATTTCCTTCGAATCATGATCTGCTCCACATTGCAATTTAAATATCACCAACGCCAGTGCCCCATGCCACACCTCGCCATGACGGAGGTGCTTTCCTCCTCTTTTAAAGCCGTTAAGGAGACGGTACAGAAATGCCATGTCGGAGTAAAATGTGACTGAAAGGGGAAAAAGAACGGTAAGATTACTCTCGGCGCTTGACCGGATGCATCCCATCATACCTGGGAGACAAAGTTCCTTCAAGGTGCGTATCCATAGTAAAGGTGCGTTCACAGGTGGGAAGGCAATTCCAAACTTTTGTTCAAACAGCCGGCGAAACGATCCTGACGCGTCAAGCATCTCTGACATACTTGGAACCACCTGTGACGCCCCATTAGCGCAAGGGATGCGAGAATAGCCGCCCAGACAGTGTCACTCACCTTTCGTTCAATACCGGAACGGTAAAGATTGAACCGTGATATCAATTCGCTCGGCAGATCTGTAGCCGTGAAGAAGTACGGGATGTCTCCGGATACTGACCACCTTGTACGCCGATGAGTTATGAAAAAGTACACGCGAGATACGAGCGCTTTTTTACCGATGCAAATCCTTGAGTAAAATTGGCACCCTGAGCAGAAAACAGCCAAGATGACACAAGACCAACGAGTAATACGGGAGTATATTCTGCATCACTTTCAGATATTGCACTTCTGCTTCTGACTCGCCGTCGGTACTGATGTTCGGCGTACGACTGCGACTTCGTCTCCTTCTTTTGCCCCGTCGTCCAGAGTCACTATATGCGTCCGATGCATTTACACTCTCGTCCCCAGAGGAGGGAGGGACAGACGATTGTTGCGAAGAGGGCCGCCAGTTCAAATGGTTTCGACGACGATCCTCGAAATCAACTTCCAAGGCAGTGACATACAACGACCATAGATCGAGAACGACCAACTGTTGTAGCGAGGAACGAAGAGGTCACTCACTTAGCGAAAGAACATGGAGCAGTCCGCATAGCGTGTGAATCAAGGTGCTTGCCTCCAGCTCTTCAGACAGTCCCTGTATCCTTATAAGAGCTTGAACCTGCACTTTGAGCGACCACTGAAAAACCTCACAGATCACACTGAAGGGCGTATCATGTTTGAACTCTGCAGAAAATGAACTGTCAACTGAGGGTCCACAATTTATTCACGTCGGACAGCTGTGGGCAGGCATGCCTTTTGCTTTTCGCTTTCGCTCTCGTGATTGTGATCGTCGTCCACTTGCTCGCCGCCGAGCGTTCGAGGCAGCCTCCGCATCTTCGTCACCACGCTCCTCTACATATGACTTTGACATCACATTGAGCAACAATTAGAAACATAAAATTGTCTACGATTAGGTTCACACCGTAAGCTGGTGACCATATTGGCAGACGTAAAATCCAGCAGAGTCTTTTCTGTATGTTCTAGATCGGCATACGGGGCACGGAGGTTTTTTCATATCAGGAGGACTGCTCCCCCGGCAGAAACGGTAACCAAGGGTGTCTAGGTTTTGAGTTTTTGCCCTTGAGTCAATGAATCTTCCTTCCCTCCATGTCCTCCTGCTCCAAGGCTGGTGCCACGTGACTGTGAACAAGGACAGAAAGTGTGCTGTGGAGCGGGCGGTGGAGCGTTGAACGGAACTCATAATGTACAATAACTAAAATGAATTGAATTGGACCACATGTTCTGCTACAATAACCTTGTGTGTATTTGATTACCATGTTGATTTTCAGTTGATGCTTTTGGAGCCCCAGGACGCAACTGATACAAGGATGGTTCATTCCTTGTTAAACCGTATGCTGATTTACATGCATTATAGTGATGAGCCATCGTAGTAATTTTGCCCATTAGCATTTGATAAACATCTAATGTGCATACTATTAATCAATGCTTGGCTCATCGCATGTATTTGCGTCTCCAGTACGGTACAAGCTTCTTCAAGAGTTTGCGTTGCGTGGTTGTCGCCAACACCCTCCGTTTCTTAGATTTCCGCTTCCATACCCTCATCTTCCGGTTCAGATGACGACGCCCTGCCTTGGCTCGTTTGAACATCCCATCTCCCATCACCATCCACCTGATAGATCCAAAAATGGTGAGCTACAGTAGTCTCGATCTTTACGTATATCAGTGCGTCGCTCGGCGCGGTCATACCTGGCAACAGCTCCCCCGTGATTCTTTAGCTTATACTTTTTTGTCTTTCTCTTCGATGCTACTTTGTTCCGACCCCATGTTGTCTCCTGTCGTATCTGGAGTGATCCACAAGAAGAAATCGGCGCTTGCGGTAGTACTTTTGCCTTTACGGTTCTGCACGAATATCTGGATTCTGGGAAAAGACTTGCAGTGTAATGACTACGTGCCAGTCTAAGATGAAGAACATTGCAGCTTTGACGGGCCTTCAGCAAGGTCCCGTCCAGTGGCCATTGAGCCTTCGCGGCTATTCAGAAATTTAGAGGGTCATGAATGAAATCTCCAGCAAATACCAGGGAACTCATTCAAACTCTTGTAAAGAGCAGGTTCATACCTGGACAGCGGCGTGCGACCAGCCTCAACACCCCCGTATGTATCGTTGTCGACAGCATTGGCTGGTCCAATATGCAACTCCACCATGCAGAATGCCAATCGTTGACATTGGCTTCTCCATGGTAACAGACAATTATCGGAATAGTTTATAGACCATTATGGCCGAAATATTCAAATATAGTCAAATATAGTATAATATAACCGGTACATATATGCATTCCAATGCATTCACGGACTCGCATAAGTGACCAACGGTGATTTGGATGGGAGATACACTCCACTTCCCGGAACATACACTAGCTGACTCGCCGACACACCTGCTGTTGACTCTGCAGTATGTCCTGCCAAGCTGGTGCCCGCCATTGGTCCAGTATTAAGACCAGGGTCACCGTGTTTCTTCCCGCTGCCCCTGCCTGAACGGCTCGCGATTGTTCCATCCTTGGCGGACACGCGGAAGACAAGCTCACGCAAACGGTCGGAATGGTAATAAGTAATGGCCGCCAAAAATGCAAAGTTGTAAAATAGCGGAAGGAAGATGTGCCAAAAGATACCCATGATGACCATTCCGGCGAGGTTGTTGCGGAAGTCGACAAATGCGTAGATTGCAATCTGGAAAATGTTTTTTGAGTTTGTCTGCGGACAATTTCTCGTACAGAATGCCACTTACCAAAACAATGAACGCTGTTCGAGAAGAATTGTCAGCGGGAGGGATTGCGGTTAGCTCATCAGAAACTGCCAGTAACGTTCTAAGGAACAAAGGAAACAAAGAGGAAGCATACCGAAAACTAGGAAGGCGCTGACAGCAGAGAACCAGAGGACCATCCAGATCAAGGTGGCCAGCTTCCCAAAACGTGCTGGATCATGGTGCGATTTACTCTGCGCTTCCTTGATGATGGAAAAAGTTGCTAACGATATCACAACGGTAATGACGAAGGTTATGGTAAGGCTGACAAGGTAGTTGGCCTTGGTAATCCGAGCCCTACACGTGATCAATGCTTAAGAGATAGGATTCCTATCGGAGTGGAAGTTTCCACGTACCAAAATACACCACCCATTTTGTCCTGAAATTTGTACGGATCATCCGTCAGTCCGGAAATGATCGCCAAAACGGTGTTTGGTGTAAACAACACTAGGAAAAGCACCACCCGAACCCATCCTTTGCGAAATGTCTCTACTGCCAGCTGCCATCGTCTGGGCATTACGAAATCCGATAGAGGTAATGCTTTGGAAACTGCCGACACGTATTCGACTATCACACAGAGAGCCGTGACACAGCCTAAGTCCGCCATTTCGCTCATATGAGCTCCAAAGGGGATACCAGATATCAGAAGGGGAAGATATATGAGGCGTGACACCGTATGGGTTGCTAGAGATTTCGTCGCATTGTCAACAGAAATGCTGCAGATCGATTCAGACGAAGAGTGTACTTACTCCATCCAACGGCAAAGACTCGAAAAGGTGGCGAGAGTTCCTTGAGATGCGCCCATATCAAGTATCCTAGCAAACCAAGCTGCATGATATAGAAAGCAAACGAAATGGCAACGATGGGAAACATGGCTCGCTCATCCCGACAGTTGGTTACGAGGAATTGAAGTTCGCATGGCGTCGAGCTACCCATGTTATTTCGCTCTACCTCAGTGGAAGAATATGATCCCTTTTGCTGAATGATGTTGTTGCTGGAGTGTCCTTACACGACTGGGAGAACAGTGACGGACAGGGAAGGTTGAAGCAAGTCAAGCTAAATCCTAACCGAAGAAGACATTGTTCATGTCGTCACAAATTTTTTGTTTGGCTACTTCGGATCCTAGGTAGTGACCAAGCTTCCGATCCGGCAAGTTTTTGCGATATCTATCCGGCGACGTGGCCGGTTTAGCAAAACAATACATCGGCTTTTTTTAGTCCATAGTATTTTGATGTGGCTGTGCACTCAGATTATCCGAAGAGTCGTGGGTCCCATCAAAATGTCCATTTTCGCCGCCCTCGTTTGTCTCCCGTCTAACAATGGAGGCCAACCTGATCAGGCACGCAATGCTCTCCCACAGATAGGCCTGTGCATCTGCAGATGGCCTTGTTGCTTGCTCAAACAATGATTATGTCACTTACTTCTGACATGCGATTGGTGGTGAAAATCTATTTTCAAAATGGCGCCAGGATAACCGCATCGTTTCAAAGGACCTGGCTTTGCCTTCAAACACTGCGCAAGTTGGCAAATGTCGCTCCAAAGAAATGTAAGCAACTTTAAACTGGTGGTCGAAATGCTAAGCCTCAAAACTTTACCTACCATAATCCTTATATCCCTTAGAATGTTTGATAACACAAACAATGCTTGTTCTTAAGCACAGAACACTCCAGTTTGACAAGAAGTAGATAGGTATAGGTTTGAGTTTTCACAGCGAGCTTGTCCACTTTCGACAAGGACTCGTATCCTACTATTAATTGTGGTCTTTGATAAGCTTCATCCAGGATCATTGGCGTGATCCCGATCGAACCGATAGAGCCGGAAAGCTCCAATGGACCGTCACTTAATGGGTTCAAATCAAGCAAGTTCACCAGCATTTTGCGTCTGCGATCTGCCTGTGATTGTTATCTGTGGGTACCATGACAAGCCGGTCGGGTGGACGCTACGGCGACGGATATATTGGGGAGGAGGAGAGAGAGCGGCGTCCGGGAAATGCGTCTTTTGTGACATTTGGCACTGAGCAGCCGCTGGATGCGTCTGAGGTCCGGGCGAAAGACAGGAACAAGTATCTTCCGGTTCACTTGCAAGAGGTGCGTCACCCCATAAGTGCTGCTATCTCTGCCCAATTCCACATTTCTCATTCTATCTATGTCTCCCTTCTCAGCCTCGGGATGAAAAGGGGCGTAAGCGCTTCCACGGTGCATTCACAGGCGGGTTCTCCGCGGGCTATTTCAATACCGTTGGCACCAAAGAGGGTACGCATTTGATATCATTCCAAAGTCTCCAACCGCGCTGTATTGAACTCTCTGTCCAGGATGGACACCTTCTCAGTTTGTATCGAGTAGGAGCTCCCGGTCTGCGCTCAATACTGCCAAACCAGAAGATTATATGGATGATGAAGACATTGCTGAGATGTCGGGAAGAATAGCTGCAACGGAGGAATATGATATATTAGGGGGGACGGAGCGCGAGTTGGCCAGGAAACGGGCTGCTGTAAACACGATGGAAAAAGAGCAGAATGTCCTCGGCCAGTTACCTGGTCGTCTAGTTGAAGATCTCATTGGTCCTCCGAAAGACCCTATTGGCATCAAACTGCTGAGACAGATGGGTTGGAGGGAGGGTCATGGGGTTGGGCCGAGAGCGAAGAGGAGACGGAAGACGGAAGGTGCGGAAGGCGTTTGAATGTCCAGTCCACCAAACAGAAGCTGATAATAGTCCGCTTGTGCGCAGAGGACGATATTTATGCTGCCGAGCATGCTTTTGCACCTAAGGATATTGCTGTCGATATTCTCAAACCTAAAACTGACACTTTTGGGCTTGGATTCGACCCGTTTCATAATGCCCCCGAGTTTGCTGGCCGCAAGACAGTACCCGGTAAGAATCTCGCTGGAAATACCCTTGATGACAGTCTCCGTTGAGCTGATTGGCTATATTTAAAGCGTGAATAAAAACAATGCTTATTCTTTAAACAGGTGCGCAAGCGTTGTCGGAAGCTCCGGAAAAGAAGAAACCCAAGAGTGCAGGCAGAGGTAAGAAACTACCTACAAAGGCCTGTGGGTGAACGCATCCTAATTTGCATATCATACTCATGGCATTGTTTTGTTATGGTTTAGCGGGCTTTGGGGTAGGCGTATTCGAAGACGAGGAAGAGGACTTGGACGTGTACGGATCCGGAATGGCCAACTACGATATGATAATTGACGACGACGATGATGAAGTGCACCGTTTGGGCCAAAAGTTTGGCAGATTCGCATCTAAACGATCAACGGCACTAGCGACGTCCCCATCGGAACCAACTGTTGAAGGGGGATTGTGCAACGATGGACGACTTCCTATTGTCGGGTTTCTTCTAGCAAACAACACCTTGCCTGAACTTACCTGGTGTGTTTTAACTGTGATGATGAATTTTTGTTTTGGAACGTGCATATCATTGACTGGTAACTACAGGTATCCCCCGCCAATACTTCCGACTGACTTCACTCCCCGTCACACGTTCCAGCCAAATACACCTTTGGCCTCTCTTCGACAACCACAACACCCCGCTGTTGATCAGTTTACGCACGCATCTCGACAGGGACGGCAAACAGAGCTGACGGCCGATCAGCGCCGGGATATCCTAGGAGAGGAGGCTTTAAGTGGTCCCCAACGCTCGGTATTTTCGTACTTGCCTATCAAGGAACAGGATCGACTACAGGCATTTATAGAGAAGGCAACCAAAGCTAGGGACACCCTGATTCCTAAGGAACCTAAAGAGGCCAAGCCTTCTACTTTGGGGCCCGAGGTTGAGAAGGATACGGCCTTGGCAGCACTAAAAGGTTTCATGCCATTCGGTAATGACTTGGCAAAACAACAAAGATATCGTCGTTTCCTAGAGTACAAAGCTGGATTGACAACGGACGTTCCATTGCCGTCTCAGGTAGCTGCACCTCTGTCCTAATCAACTTGCCGCTACCCCTACTAAGCACCCTCTAGCATCTGAGCAAGCAGGATGTCGCACACGAGCTCCTCGAGTTCTCCAAAGCTGCCCTGATCTTTAAACCACTGTCTTCCATGATGGCAGCACGATTTACTTCGTCGTCAGTAGAAACGGAGGGAAAAAAGGCTGAATCAAAAGATGTGGGTAGTCATTGGTCAGACCCGCGTTGAAGCTGCCCGTTTACCTTCCGATTTTAGGTATCTAATGAGGCCGCAAGAATGAAAATGTACGGTCGATTAACTCGGAAGCGCACGGAGTGGCGACCGGATAAACTCCTGTGCAAGCGGTTCAATGTGGCGGACCCATATGCTAGCAAGACAAAAAAGCAAAAGCAAGACGAGGACGAGGATGTTAGATTCCGCTCTACAGCTCGATTACAGCAGGACAAGCTCATGGAGAAAGAAGTATTGAACCCTCGAGCAATGGACAACTTGATGGCTGAACGGGATCGCCTAGTGATTGAAGGAAAGCTTGGTGGGGGCGCCGTCAACGGATCTGCTGGTATCACACAAGAACCAGTGACGGAGATGTTAACAAGGGAGGCTGTACCTGGACAGGTTCTCGTGCAAACATCCGCTCCTACCAAACAGGAGGATGAAGGAACAGCCGATGAGTATGAGCGCCCTCCGATGGACATCTTTAAAGCAATTTTTGCAGATTCAGAGGATGAGGATGAGGATGACGACTCTGGGAGTGACACCGCCGATCCTAAGTTAAATGAGGTATTTGGGTTGAACTGTGCAACACGTCGGATGTGGTGGCTGATTCGATCTTCAATTGCAGACGCTTCCACCGGTCGAAGTTCCCAAGCAGGCGTCTGCCGTACATGTTAGCATTTCCGTGCCAGCTGATACGGTGTCCGCTAAGCTTCCACCCCCTACCTTCCGTCCTCTATTTCGACGAAAACAGGACCGCGGTAAAACCTTCTCACAAACCAGAGGTGGTGCGGGGCCCGATACGGTATCGGGTGCCACAATCCCGGAAGAGCCTGGCACAGAAGATGGAGAATCATTACCGGCTGGCAATTCTAGCAGAGGGATAGTTCTTGCTCGCTCAACTTCAGAAGTGGAGCGCAAAAATGCAAAATTTAACTTGCCAGAAAGTTCCAGTTCAGAAATCATTGGGGTGAAAAGGGCGGCAGAAGACATGCCTATAGAACCCGATCCGGAGCGGCATACGTCTTTTGAACGACCTGCCGTAAGTGAAGAGCAATCCGGCGATATATCGTTGGATAATGACCAGGAAAGGAAAAGCAGCAAGAAGCGTACGAGATCTCACGACTCGGATGATATTGATGACAGGGGCAAACGACAGGAGAAAAGGCCTAAAACGGAAAGCAAAAAGAAAAAACGGGGGAGCAAATCCAGTCGGAAGCGGGAGCGGGAAGGGAGGGAACGACACAAGCGGAAGCATAGAGACACAACGAGCGAAGAGGAAGAGGAGGTTTGGGTCGAAAAAGAAGTGCAGACAATTGCCGCTGCGGAAAACAGCGTTTCCGGTAGCACGAGAGGCCGGTCACATTCTACGGATATCGTCGATGCACACAGGAGGACGGAACCAACGCAGAGGGAGAAATTCTCGGAGAATGGAAGGGACGACTCCATAAAGCTTTCCCATGAAGAGGAATCATTGAGAAAGCGGGCAAGAGCATCCGCTGCCGATTTTATGTAAGTAATTAATTAAAATACAATCATGGATAGGGGGGCCAGCTGCTGCATGTAGGCTGGCCAACGCCGATATGGCGTTAGCAATAAACTTGGATCGCTCTACGCAAAATTCCACTATTATCTACCACAAATATCCTCCAGCCCTCACTCTCCTCGCATGTGCATTCCCAACCACTCCTCCTCCGTCACCCCATCTGGTTTCTGCTCCCCCTCTTTGGGCGTCTTCTTTGGTACCTGCGGTCCAGGCATACCAAATATTTTCGAAAGTTTGTGCTGTAGTGTTGCGGTAACCGCTTTTCTCTCGTTTTTCAACCGTTCACCAATTGAGGGACCAAGCGGTTCTTGATTTTGCATTTTGTGTTCGAGTTCCTATTCAAAAGAAAGGGGGTGAATGGTCGGGCTTCACTTAAGAGTTTGCAAGTAACTGCCATTACTTGTTCCGTTGAAGTCGCCATTGTCGCCGGGGAGCTTTGGGGACCATGAGCGGACCAAAGACTGATCAATGATGTCATAGGAAATACGATCACGTGAGAGGCCATGAAAATATAGAAATGGAAACTTTATCAAAGATACGAAAACCTACAAACAAGAAAAAAGAACCAGAAAAAGCCCCTGCAGCTGCCTGTCCAACCTTTAAATATACTAGAGACTTCTCGACCGAAAAGCCATTCCCGCAGCTAGTAGGGGCAAAATCTACGGGAAGCTATGGAATCTACAATACGCATAGGATTTCAGATGATCTATTTGAGAATCTTGGTCACCACACCTGGCAAATGAATGTATGAGAAGGAGCTAGTGACAGCCGGTGCGCAGTATAAAACCCACCAGTTCCAACCGTCTTTCCACCTTCACGAACGGTGAATCGAAGTCCCTCGTCAATAGCAACAGGAGTCCCAAGTTCAACCTCCATCTCTACATTGTCTCCTGGCATGATCATCTTTCCCTCATTTCGGTTAGCGTGCCCTTGCTCTGTGTCAGGCCACCGAAGAGAAGCCGTTACATCCATGGTACGGGCATATAGTTGTGGCTTGTAGTTCTCCACGAAAGGAGTATGCCGTCCACCTTCCTCCTTCTTAAGAATGTACATCTGAGTCAGGAATTTTTCGTGGGGCTTAATGGTGCCTGGCTTGGCAATGACCTGACCACGACGAAGCTGGTCACGCTTCAAACCACGCAGGAGAAGACCCGCGTTGTCACCGGCTTCGGCACGCTCAAGTTCTAGCGCCCAAATATGAGTAACCGGTAGACGGCAATTTAATATTCGATGTGGTAGGCTCACCCTTGTGGAACATTTCAACACCGGTAATGGTGGTTTTAATGGTCTCACCATACCCAATAATCTCGACTTCAGCACCTTTGGTAATAAAGCCACGCTCGACACTACCAGTGGTCACGGTACCACGTCCAGCAATGGAGAAGACATCTGAAGGAGCAAGCCCTTAGAGGTCAACCTCATATGAAAAAGGTATTGAATTCACTGTACCTTCAATAGGCATCAAGAAAGGCTTCTCCAAATCGCGAATGGGAGTCGGGATGTGCTCATCAACAGACTGCATAAGCTTGAGGATAGCATCTTCACCAATCTCCTTTTCACGGTCTTCCAGCGCACAAAGGGCGGAGCCCATGATGATGGGGGTATTCTCACCGTCGTAACCGTACTCGGCAAGAAGATCCCGCATTTCCATCTCGACCTATTTCTGCCACGTAAGCTCCGGGCTCGTGAGCTGAAAAACGACGCACATACCAACTCCAACATTTCTTTATCATCAACTGCGTCCACCTTGTTGATGAATACAACCAGATTTTTCACACCGACTTGGTTTGCCAAAAGCAAGTGTTCTCGGGTCTGGGGCATCTGACCGTCCGTAGCGGACACAACGATGATTGCGCCATCCTTTGGGACAAAACTCATTAGCAGCAATAACTACGTCCGGTTTTGATAAACCATTTCTTTACCATCTGCGCTGCACCAGTGATCATGTTCTTGATGTAATCAGCGTGACCAGGACAATCAACGTGCGCGTAGTGACGGTTGTCGGTTTCATACTCGACGTGGGTGGTGGAAATAGTGATACCACGAGCCCGTTCTTCTGGGGCTTTGTCAATGGAAGCATAGTCACGGAAGTCGGCGCCACCCTTTTGTGCGAGAACTGCTCATCATCTGTAAGTAACTTCTCTCGCCTGCAAATCAAATTATTAAAGCTCACCTTTTGTGATAGCGGCAGTGAGAGTGGTTTTACCGTGATCGACGTGCCCGATGGTACCAATGTTCACGTGGGGCTTTGCGCGCTGGAAGGTAGCCATAGAACGAACTATAAAAGTAGTTGTTAAGGACCGACAGCGCGCGCCAGTAGCACAGGAGTATATCCAGGCCCAATTGCTCACCGTACAAAGATGGGCGGAAGAAGGTGTGGGCGGGGGTCGCGCGGGCAGAGGCGGAGAGGAAAGAGCGGGGCATCTGGAGCGAAAAACACGGAAGTCAATTGGCGATTGCAGGAGATAAAATTAAAAGCCCGCAAGGAACGCAGTGGCATGGGAACTCACCGTCCTCAATCCGCGAGCAAGGCACGCAGTAGCAGCAGCCGCTAAATTGTTTTCCTTTAAGCACTAGTAAGCGCAATTGCAGGGGACCTCCACACTTACAGCTTGAGAATGGCATTCTCCGGCAGGGCTCCCCCAAGGTAGAAGCCCTTCGGAAAGTTGTGTACACAGCGCGACCAGACATTGTAGCTATTGCTGGAGACGAGTGGAGCAGTAGCACGTTGATGCGGAGCTGATCAAAAGTCGCAAAGGAGTTCCCAACGAAGTTCAACTTCTTGCAGCAGCGTTCCGATTTCCGGTTGCTATGGGTAACGTAGAGTGGGTGCGGATGACTCACACGCGACACGCTATGTCCTATTGCTTTCAACTCTACCACTTCTTTGCTGTAAATGACGGCGGACATTCCCTCAGACCCCCGAAGTCCTGCGTTCCTACTGACGAAAGCCGATTCTACCCTAGAGACGCTAGATTCTTTGCTCTGCGAAGCTGAGCAACTCCTCTTGGCCGCCTCCTCACGCGAAGAGATCACGCGAAATCTAGATGAACGAGGAACTAACCTGGAGGAAAACCTGGCAGGGCTGAAGTCGGATGTGGTCCTTCTGGATGAATCAAGAGAATATTTAGATGAGGTATGTTATTCGGTGATGGATAACTTTGAAAACCAGCATCAAATTAAAAGAGTGATCGTAAGATAATATCCGATCCTCCACGGGTAACTGACCTGGATGCTCTGCGAGCGAAGCGGGATGAGTTGCGAGAGGTATGAGTGGTGTGTGCGGGTCGAGTCTTCAAATCTATTTTAAATATCTGATTCGCAACCACTTGACAGCGGGCCAAAGGGATATCCCATACATTACAGACATGTCTGGAACGATGTTATTATCTGCAAGACTTGGTGGGGGATTTAACCCAGAGCGCAGATATACGAAGGTTGGATCCAAAAAAGGGGGAGGACTCAAGGCGAAATACTGGGGTGACGCAGTCCGACTTGATGAACATCGATATATGATGCTTCGGGGACGCCGGCATGTGTCATATATCTACGATCGCCCACGGCTGGAGATACATCTGTATGGCAGAGTCATGATCCACGTCGAGGTGGTGGAAATTGAGACCCTACTGATGGAAAGCGCATTGCCTCTGCCATTGTTGTCATGAATGTTAACTAGCACGACCTGTGTTGCTGAAGTATTGCCATTTGCACATGCACATTTAGTACGGTGCAAACTGCTACACTACCACAAGCGGGTCTCTATCAATACTGCTCACAACAACCTCTATACCCGGCTCATTTTCACGAAGCAAGGCCTGAAGACGTGGTTGTAACACTTCAGCGAGATATCCGCGTTCTGGAAAATGTGCTCACGTTACAACCATTTCCCAATAATCATCAGAAATAAACAGATAAACGGATCTTTGAATAATACCTGTGTTTGTATGCTCACATAGAATCACGCTTATATCATCCGCGAGAGCAGCCAGGACTTCATGATGCGACATCTCGCCTAGTCGTATGAGCGGGTTAATGGTATTCAGCATATTAGAACGCGGTACGCATGTTGTCATATACCTGTCAAGTACAGGTCCGCCTTGGTATTCATCAAGACCGAGGCACCTTTGTACGGAATAAGAAACAGTCATTATGACCATAGTGACACAATGTGCTTACCAGAGCCTGCACAGATTGCAATTGACGAGATCTGCTTATTCTGCGTAGGAGTCGCTAAGCGGACTAAAGACCAGTATCAATTTCTATTTCGGCGCCCAAATCGGGGGATGACAGTTGAAGAATGGCGGAGACCGCAATCGTGACATACCGTGCGCGAGTTTCAGATGAGATTTGACTCGTCGCACCATCTCGTGTATATCGACTGGCTTCTCAAGGAGGTGTATCCGCCCAGATCCAGATCCCAATTGGTCTATCTCGAGTGTCAGATGCCGTCCTTTCGCTGCCAAAGATGTCAGACAAGTGATACCTGCCGGAGGATCTTTGATTGCATTGATAACAGTTGTTTGTCCAATCCCTAGACCCCGAGCAAGCCAATCGTTTATACCGCTAACGCAGTTGTCCAACGCCGTGTGAGGTGAGAAGATCGACACACCTGAAAGCCGCAATTAGCCCAAACCGGACAAGAACCCCAAATTGCACATAACCCGTACCAGACGCCGCGCATTTCAGCGCAATGCTTTGTTTATCGTCATTCATGCACAATCGCTTTACCGCTTTGAAGATTGGAGGGTGGTAGCTGTATTTCATGACCAATGCAACCATTATTCCCGGTGTTTAAGTAAACCAGATCTATTGCACTTACGCCACAATAACACCAATTTTTGGATCCTTGAGCGCTTCTTCGAGCACATGCTGCAATAAATGTTGTCGTGAGAAACGGTAACATCATTGCAGGGGTAAGCCCACACTGTACCTGTCGAAGATCGATAGTAAGGAAGACGCGGGTCGCGTTTGGGCGTGGGAAGGGCGCCTCTACAAGAACGCCGACCTGAAGAGTGACATAATGTTG
Organism: Spizellomyces sp. 'palustris'; assembly: GCA_006535965.1. Lineage (NCBI taxonomy): Eukaryota > Fungi > Chytridiomycota > Chytridiomycetes > Spizellomycetales > Spizellomycetaceae > Spizellomyces > Spizellomyces sp. 'palustris'. The sequence continues at coordinate 192,634 of QEAR01000022.1, read as the reverse complement.
GCGATGGGAGCTGATGGTCGCCATCGTTATAGGGTTCAAGGCAGCAACATTACGACTGATTTTCGAATTCATACATTGTCCCAGGCACTTTCAGCAAGCTTCAATGGCGCAATCTTTTCCATGCAGCGGGTCACATGTTGCAAGAGGGTCATGTCGGTTGTTTCCCCGTGGGAGCTCAGAAAGATAAAAAGTATGATGGGGTGCTAAGGACCCAATACTAATGTTACATAAGCGATCGTGATCGCAAAAGCTTAGCCTCCTATGCTATCAGAAAATAGAAAACTCCCTCTGGGCTCTCCTCAACCACGACTATCTGCATCCTATACTAGTCTCAAGGTCTGATTAACTATTTAGTAATTCCTTTTTAGCTGGGGCTGAGTTAGATGCTCCTCCATTGGGTGACTGGAGAATACCAACATTGCGACATTAAATTAATGATGACAGCCAGCTCGCTAGAGACACAATCACTTACTTCCACCGAGAATGGAGGTGAAGGCACCAATGAGGCCAACAATGCCGGTTTCTACCTTGACGTATTCAAGACCAGAAGCGGGGATCAGGATGTCGAGGGAGTCCTGGAGGGTGGCCATTCTAATCTTGGTGCGCTCGCTATCATCATCCAGGTGTTGAGCATAGACAGCAACAAATGAAAAAAACGGTGCAACTCACATTTGAAGCGATTTGAGGGCTTTCACAGCCGTCTCATCAGGGAGACCTTTTGCTTGTGAAGCCTTCAACACTTTGCTCTCGTGTTGAATGCGCTGGGAATTGAGGCGAAGCTTGTGCAAATCTCCCAAGAATGAGGCAATCAGCGCAATCAACCAGCATTTCATGCCCCGACGACTGAGGTCCTTGATGTTTTCAAACTTCACTACACCCGCGGTGTTTGCCTTCGAACGTGGAATTCAGAACAAGGCCCAACCTATGACACAGGTACCAATATACATACCCATTGACAGGTGTCATGGAAAAGCCAGAGAGCAAGGAATGCGTTCTTAACAATGAGGGTGACACGCGACACATCGTCTCTAAGAGTTTGGGCTTTTTGAATGTTACGCACAAATTCAATCTGACGACCAACGCGCATAACTAAACAAGAATGATGTCCAATTTTTATCTAAGTAAAATACAGGGTCGGAAACAACAGGCGTATTTACATACGCTTTCGGGTTTGACCAAGATTTCCCATAAATTTGGTGAGGCGCTCGAGGGTTTCCTTCTCGTAGCCGTTCTTCTGGCCGTGCCATATGAGGAAACGCGAGAAATATTGAAGGAACCTGTCAGGTAGGGTAATCGTTCAGTCCTGCGCGGTCGGCAGCATATTCAGCGAAGCCCCTCACCTGTGAATGCGATCACGCCCTGGAAAGAAGTGGCAACATCAGTAACTCTTGGTCAAACAAACACAGCATAATCAACATAGTCAATCGCAAACACACCTGTAGCCGTTGACAAGTACTTGACCGTGTGGTCATGCAGCTGGGGAGAGATGATGGCAGACATTGCTGTAGTGGTTTTTTGTGGAAATGGAAGGAGAATTTGGAACGGGGACGACTGGGCATTTCCGGAGCGCCTTTGTTTCACGTGAGGCCGAAAGGAGGCATCTCTATGCAATTCCACCATATATGGAAAGATGACCACACGTGATTGGAAAACATCTAGCAATAACAAATGTCACACACAATACACCAGTGTGTGTGGATTGAACCACTGGGCCTGACGACAACCAGCGCGAATCACCTAACTACTACTAGGCCTAATTACACATGCAATACNNAACCGGGTAACTAGTGCCCACCACCACGAGAGAAATCCTTCTAGGCCTTTGGTTCCGAAGCTTTTTAGTAAGGGGTTACTTTGTTATTGTCGGGAGGGCGAGGTCCTCGGGCATTCTCATGATTGCTTGTCTGAGACTTGGGCGGATGCTTGCGAGTCAAGTATAGAGAATAAGAGGCGGGAGAGGGAAGAAGGGGGGCTTATATAGAAAAACAGAGTGGATATAATGAGTCATGCATGTGGAACTGCTACAGGAGCATGTTCTACTCATCAGATGGAAGCGACAATGATTTAATGGCCGCATGTATGTCGTGTTTTTGTTTATCTTCATGATCATGTCACAATAAATGTGGTTAATTCATTTGGCTGCAATGCTACAATTACTGACATTTGTTATTTTCCATGATACCCTCGTTCGATATGAGTAGGACGAACACACAAGTTGGACAAGACAAAAACAAGCATCTAGCAATAGCCAAAGGCATGAGCAAACACATCTGCAGTTATCGTTCCAGATTGCATAGCAAATCGACGACTTGATGACTTGCATGTTCACGTGACTCTATGCAGTCACTGTGCCTTCACATTTTTGTTGGCCGAGCGCCTCGAAGGCATTCCCGTAAGCAGGAAGGACCTCTGCAAACTTCGTATTCTCCTTGCGATTTTCAATAAGTTCCGCTCATCCCTTGCCCTCGGTTCCGTCTGTCCCAGTCTTGCTGTCTTTGACTATATTTGTAGTCCCATGGCGGAAGTCAAACGAGAGCACGACCCATCTACCAGTGGGACCCAGGCAAAACCAAAACAACCTTCAAAGACGGACCCAAAGTCGGGCCCGAAACCTGCCAACGGTACCAGAGCACCAAACTATCGTTTGAGATATACCCTTACCGGTCACACCAAGTCTATATCTTCTGTAAAGTTTTCTCCAGATGGAAGGTGGCTGGCAACAGCTTGTAAGTCACTTGTTGTCCTGCGGGTGCAGGCTCTTAATTTGAGTTGGGTCCACCAGTTATCCTTACCTACTGCTACCCTTGGGTCTCCAATAGCCGCCGATAATACCGTACGATTGTATCATGCAGCAACAGGCCAATATGAGATGACCCTCACTGGCCACATGCAAGGAATATCGGATATCGCTTGGTCATCAGATTCAAAGGACATTTGCTCTGCTTCTGATGACATGACCATTCGCATATGGAACATTAGCTCGGTAAATCGAAGTAGCTACGTAATCTAGGCAATTCTTGCTCAGATCATTTCCATACAATAGTCCGAGGCCATAAGGGTATTGAAGGGACACACGAATTACGTATTTTGCGTCAACTTCCATCCCCACAATAATCTAATTGTCTCCGGATCGTTCGACGAAAGCGTGCGAATCTGGGACGTAAAGAAGGGTACGTTTGGCTGATAGATATGTCGGGCTGGTTAGGAAACGCTGACCTTGTGTAAAGGGAAGTGCTTGAAAACTCTGCCCGCGCATTCAGACCCTGTATCTGCTGTCTGCTTCAACCGAGATGGAACAGTTATCGTGTCATGCAGTTATGACGGACTCATGTGAGTAATGGCCTTTTGCAATCGCATCCTCCATTATCTTATTGACCAGGTGGAACGGCTGTCAGTCGAATTTGGGACACAGCAACAGGGGATTGCCTAAAAACCATTGTTGATGATAATAATCCCCCGGTGTGCGTATGAGAGAATTTTCGCAGCGACCTGACAATCGATACTTACCCTACTTGCAGTTCCTTCGTCAAATTCTCCCCTAACGGTAAATACATCCTCGCTTCAAGTCTGGACAACACACTGAGATTATGGAGCTACTCAAACGGCAAATGTCTAAAGACGTATACGGGCCACCAAAACTCAAAGTATTGCGTATTCGGCTCTTTTTCGGTTACCGGTGGAAAATGGATTGTGAGTGGATCTGAGGATCACTTGATATATATATGGAATTTGCAGACAAAAGAGATTGTGCAGACGTTAGCTGGACATACAGGTGCATACCATGGGATCTGAAGAAATGCGGGAAAATATCTAATCCAGTGTATTCTTAAAACAGACGTCGTTCTGTGTGTGGCGTGCCATCCGACAATGAACATGATCGCTTCCGGTGCCATCGATAATGACATGACGGTAAGTCCTGTCAAACTACTACACAAGAAAGACCGCGGTGATATTAATCTCTTGGACTGCGACCAGGTCCGAGTATGGGTAGACGATGGACCATCATAAACTGCCTGAAGTTTTGCAACATAATGCAAGTACAACTACGTGTAATTATTTCTTTCTTGGCTGTCCATAAATATGAGTGCTGGGTGTGGTGATAGGATCCTAGTTCCTTTACCAATCATCAGAGACAAGCTGATGACCATGTATGCAATTTAGAAACGTATGATTTCTTTGCGCTTGCTTGTATTTACACTGTCCACCACATCTTTTAATTGGAGGAGGAACGGCTGCATCAAAACTTCAAATTTGCTTCCATACTCTGTACCAACATGTCCATGGTCTTTGCCGCTTGTAACCGTTCCGCTTGCTTCCCGCATGGTGATGCTGGGTCCGGGAAAGGTGCGAACGACGGTATGCTAAACAGGGAAGGCGAACTTGCCACTGGCGACAAAACCCATTGATCAGTTGCTACAGCCTCCGGTTCTTCCAGATGCATGGCTAACCCTCCTGCTCCGAAAAAGCTCTCAAACGCGCCACCATTATCGTCCATATCCCCAACCGTTCTAGACCTTCCGAATGCCCGATTGCCCTTTTCTCTCCAAATCTGCCTCCTTTGCCGCCCTAGCATCTCTTCACCCTCCGACTCCGACTCGCTTTCTTGAACATACCGCTCCAAGCCCAAGTCAAACCCGGTGTCGAGGCCAACCCTTCTTAAGCGCTTGGGTAAACTCTCGGACTCTATACCCGGTTCTGAATGAGCTTGAGCAGAGGTTGTCCGTCGAACCCGCTGTGATACTTGATCGCATGCACGGAGACTACTGATAAACAACGCAGGCGATCTTCTCTTTTCAGGTGCACGGGGAAGTCTTCGAGATTGGTGCGCGATTGCCCTGTTTGGATGGCCCGAACGCGATCGAATGCGTGTGGGTGATAGTGACGGCGGAGTCGTACAGGGACGTTTGGTACCTGCCAAAGGTCGGGGATTTCGAGATGAAGGTGACAAGGTCGGATCCGTACGATGTCGAACAAGTCGACGACGGGGATCTGGTGTGCCGGGGCAAGGTAATGAAGAACTACCAGCCACAGTACTTAATCTCCCTCCTTGAGTCGTCGCACTTCGCTGAAACAATCGCGGCCGAGCCAAAGGTTTAGTGGGACTCGTTGCAGGTGATGTTCCTCTCCTACCGGTCCAATGAGCTCGTTGGCCCTGTTGTCCAGACAAACCACCGACCCCGAAAAGTGCCGCAGCACGCTGTCCAGGCGTTATTCCCTGTCCTTCAACTGGCTCCGATTCAGCATCTCTACTGCGCTCTGGAGCAGGGTCCTCTGCTGTCGTTGTTGGCGTCAGAGGTCCCGAGGACTGTCTTCGAAACGCTCGCCGCGCACTGGATGGTGCTGGCGGAGGTGAACCAGTCGCTGACAAATTCATAGACGCTAATAGCTCAGCAAGCTCCGTTGAAGTCGTTGGCGTTGACTGTTCTTGGTTGTAGAAGGTCATTATGCGGAAATGAAAGTACGAGGATGCCACTATCGTGTGGGCTGGTGCAACGATTGCACACCCGCCAATACAAGCATGAAACCTGTCAGAACAGAGAGCTTGATAAACTTCTTATTATTCAGTAACTGCACACAACTGGTGATCTTTATGAAGCAACGTCCTCCATTTTCCTACCTCTAGACAAGTCTACCTGAACATCGCTTACCAAGCTAAGTAAGCCAACCAAGCTGAACCAGCGCAGGAACGCGAAATGAACCGGCAAGTGGCCCAGAGTTCTCCGCTTGCGATAAAGTCCGAGAGCTCGAATCCAAGCCCACAAAGGGCAAACTCTGAGACGCTTCACTGCCCTCACTTCTACACGCTTGAACTGCTGTGCAGACAGCATTCGAAGCACGATACTATGGGACGTGGGCAAACATTTTACTCAACTGACCGATCCACATGGTGAAGAATTTGACGTCTGCACTACGAAACGAGATGAACGTATTGAACGACGGTGCGAGCGTACCATACAGCGTTGGCTTGTCATCCTTTATGCCAAATTCCAAGTTATTGTTACTTTTGATGAAGGGCCGTTCACCCTGCAACAGTTCAAGCTTGGAAGCAGTTGTCTTCTTCTTGCCGTACTAGGTTTCATGCTCTGCAGTCTTGTTCTCCGTCTTATGAATAGTCACACGGCTTGCCACAAACTGATGCACTTTTCCTTCGCATTGGAACAACATAGCATATCTATCGCTGCCTTTCGCCAGCCGAGCGAATCTTGCGAACTCAGTGAGCCGCCGCTTATCACTAGCGTATGCTATCAAACTACCGGAAACACTCCAATACAAAGCCGACATTACGAGGACTGGAGGTTGAGTGCAATTTGGAACTAATTCCAAAACCCTCTTAGGCTTCGTCGCTTGGCTACGTAACCTTCATAATCGAATTCAGAGGTCGGAGTCGTTAAAAACATTATATGATTACCAGATGGAAGTATCCGTGCCATTTGGGTAGCAAGGAATAGCAATCTGTGGTACGTTGAATACGGCTCGAAGCCCAAGAACCCAGGATTACTCCTATACGATTATGTGAATGAAGGATGAAAACTAGCTTCTCCCATGAAATGAATACTTGGCCATATCGCTCGCGTTGGTCAATCGCAGCAAGGAACTCGCTTTTTTTGCTGGCATCATTCTTTCTGCCTTTTACGAGCAAGTTTCCTGCCAAATCCTCTTAATTGCCTCAAAATATGCTTCTTCCTTTTTTTTCTTCTGGTTCGCATCGATGTAAAGGAACCCTGGAAACTTAGGACCATAATCAACCACACGATGGTTGGGACCATATGTGGTATACTTGTTTAGCTTTATCAGTAGTTCTGTGAACGGAGAGTCCTGCATTTGGCCACGTCAAGAAACGGAAAGAGAAAACTGTAAGCTGTTTCCGCAGGATTCATTTATGGAGCAATGGGCGGCAAGTATACTGTTCCTTGTGAGCAATTGCCCAAGAATGTTCTGACCAACAGCTTGATCCTTGTCCCCAACCAGTAACAACTTCGTAGCTATAATACCGCACATAGTTGGGGATGCTCCCAATCTTTATAACCTCGGCCGCCAAATAGCAGTTAACTTCCCTATGAGGGTCAAGTTCGTCGAGTCCCTGCCTGATAAGATTATCGATTGGAACTTCCAACAACCCCGACCAGTCAATACTGCAGAGATTCAAGATGAGAGGCGCATCTTCGGTATTGCTTCTGACTCAAGGGCTCTTGGGCTTAACAGCAGTAGCAAGTTCGAATTGCAGTCCTACCACATCTTGCCGATCTTTGATGGCGTAATTTAGCTATTAATGCATGAGCGGAACCTCCACGGCTAGGCAGATTCACGTTGAGCGCTCGAGTACAGACTAGTGAGTAGACATAGAGCGGTTGAGCCTTGCCCTTTGCAATCTATTGTTCGACAACGCACTGAGCAGGCAGAAAACTGTTGTTAGCACACTTGTGATGTTATAAATGCTGCACATGGCTGTTCTTCATCAACAAATCAATGAAGCAGCTCTTAGCTCTCCGCGCTGATGCGTCTCCTGCGCTACCATCCACCAGAAATGACGATGCGACGGTAACGTCAGTGGAGAGAGGCCAGTTACACCAGGAGAATTGGGCTAACGAGACGGTATACGGCGACTATCATAGGAGTAGCTAGCTGCTCGATCAAATAATTGACCAGAATATGAATGGTCTTTCATGTCACTTCACCTGTAGAAAGCATAAAGTACACAAAGCATATAATTGAAATAAATAACTCAGGTATGTACAATTCAGGACCTCCAACGCTAACCGTCGACGTGATCGCATGTCGCGCTGTCGTATCAGCACACTACAATAGATCGAAGTCGTCAAGCTGGTGAAACAAGGGTATCAGCGCTCCATTACGATACGAGGTATCAACGAGAAGTTAGTCCCTACCTTGTCGTTATATTTCATTATCTTCCTCTTGATCTTGGACGTATCGACCCAGGTAACAAAGTCTTCCATATTTCTCGTGACAAGGTATGCCGGATCTGTCACTGTTTCCGGCCCTACTCGCACATGTCCCTGCTCTACATACACAACCGCTTGTTTCACCGTTTCCGCCATCTTCAGGCGCACCATGACCACTGGCAGCCTACGCCTACAGAAGGCAGCCACAGTAATCTTTGAGCACTGACTCAAACTCTTCTCGGCAGTCAGGACGCCCATTTTGTAGAGCTTTTCCAGTAATGCATCTGTCATCTTTGCGCGGATAGGATCGCGAGGGTCCAATAGAGAGAGCTTATTTGCCAGTTTCGTTACTTGACCACACATTTTGTTGTATCTGTGTAGGATAAGAGGTGAGTATCGAAATATGCATTGTTTGGAAGGTACTGAACTAACTTTATATAGTCCTCTCGCTTTTGGACATGGTATCGCCTCATAACTCTAGTTTCGTGAAGCGACTGATCTGACTTCCATTGTAGGAAGTCCACCTTCCGAAGGAGCTTTTTCTCGTGGTACTTGAACTCTCGAACCATTGCGGATGAGCGAGAAGCGGAAGCGTTGGAGGGATGTTGAATGCAGTTGACCACCGTCTTCCAGAGGTCAGTTCCCAGCACGTGAAAAAACAAATTCTTGGCATAGTCATGGTAGAATTGATAAAAAAACACGTTCAAAGATTTACTCCGCATCGGGGAATCGAACCCCGGCCACCGCGGTGAAAGCGCGGGATCCTGACCACTGGACCAATGCGGATTCGCAAAATCAAGAGAGTATATGTCTATATCACCAATATGTTTTCAATGTCACCACTACCCAACCCGAGGCTCCCAACTGCTTTACCCTTTCCTTCCTGTCATTGTCAAACTGCAATACAACTCAAGCCGAAGAATTCACTGGGATAACCACAGCAGTGATTCGATTGAATTATACATATTGGGCTAGTACTTCATATGCAGTATAATTCGAATCCACCGTTTGTCCGGTAAATGCGTCAACACGAGCACCATAACTGTGCATCAGCAAGACTCTAGTTGTACAGTATAAATTGTATTGGTCGCGTGGCTTCGCAAAAAATATAACCTCACGTACTCCGCATCGGGGAATCGAACCCCGGCCACCGCGGTGAAAGCGCGGGATCCTAACCACTGGACCAATGCGGACTGTTCTTTCGTTTTCACTCAAATCAAATATATATGATTTCCCTCTCTGCGTATCCCTACTCGCACCTCGCAGCATTTGCCGAATACCATCGTTTCTTGTTTTATGTCCAAACCGGTTAATTCCTCGCTCAGCCTTGTTGTATGTGGGTGGGTAAATGCATACTTCAAGTTGCCGACTAAATGTATCTTGATCGTACATCGTAAGGTTTTATAATTACAATCAAAAATTCAACCTATCCAAAACTATCTGAAAAATCTATGCCTGGATTACCAAACAAACCTCATTTCTGTGTGTGTTGAGGTTCACCATTCGACACAACCTCAGAGCTCGCCTTCGCAGTGGCGCTCTTGGGTGTTGTGGCGAGCGGTGGTCGCTGAGTCGACCCCTCCACTTGTCCTGAAACCAATAGTGCTCTATCGCGCTTTCCCCAGCTTCTGCCGGATGTTCCTACGGCAGCACAGTTTCGCGATGGTGTAGGACTGCTGACCCTCGTTTCGTGCTTTGATGCGGATGCCGCTAAATCATTGGCGGAACTACTTTTACGGAGGCTAGACGGTGGAGTATGTGGACGGGATCGTGACACGCTGGACATGGTTTTGCTGCTTCCCGATGACGCTAAATGAGTATTCGATTGTGACGTGCGCCGGAACCTGGGAGATGAAACTAAGCGGGTGTTCGAGCCTGCGATTTCGCCACCAGTCCCCGTGATTCCCGAAGAAGTGGAGCCGTGATCAAGTACGAACACAGATGCATTAACAAACCGCTCCGAAATCTCGCGCGACATGGAATCTAAGAATCTGATGCCATTACAAATGAATGGCTGTCCCGTTTCTGCTTCCATCGCCTGTACACCCTTTCTCAGCGCATCTTCCATTTTCAACAGTGTGGGATAGCATGTCTTGCGGAACTTCTCCTCTTCCACAAGCCGGAAAGACGGTCGAAATAGCCTTTTGGGATCGGACGCCGTTTTCTCAAAATCAATCATCTTCTGGATAAACGCCATTCGATCCTCCACCATCTTGAACAAGGACCGGTGCACTTCATAGCGTTTCTCTAAGATTTCAATTTCCTGACATAAAATCTCGACAGTCAAAGGCGAATAAGGATTGTCTTTAATGTTATCCATAAATTGTCTGCGCTCATCATGCGGAACATGACATTGCTGCCAGAGTGTCTCGGCTCGCTTCAGCAAACTGTCAACTTTCTCCTCCATATTTTGCTTCCATTTTACACGGAAGTCATCAGATATCGCCGTGTACTCATCGATACATTCTATGCTTCTAGGAAGGGCCTTCCTATGGTTTCTCGGGATATCCAACTGATCCCAAAAGAGCTCGATTTCTCGAATCAAGTTGTCGACTTTTTTCATCAACAGCTCATGTTCGACTCGAACGCGCTCGGTAGCATATTCGAGGTCGTAAATAAATTTGCGCGACAAACTCAAGGGTGGCTGGATGCCTTTCGACATTAATGCAGATCGAATATATTCGGGCGAAAGAATGGCAATCGAAACGCCGTCGCACAAGTTCTCCAAGTGTGATCGAAATGGCTCCGGTACCGGCTGGGAAAGTTCATAGGAAATATGTAATAGTTGCGCTGCTGATCGGCTGAGGCCGTCTATGCGTAACGCCTGATGCCAGTTAGCTATCGGCACGTTTGTCAAAAGAAGTGAGCATAAGGCAAATGCGTACTTTCTCAGTTTCAAGTTTCTTTAGTAAACGGTTTGCTTTCTCAAGGGAAGCCAGCGTTAATTCCGAACTTGGCTGTAGGCAAGGACGGTCAATCGTAGCAAATACAAGATATTGAGAGAGTCCTGGTACCATATTATATTCATCCTCTTCGAGATCTTCTAATTCTTCGCGGAGAGCGACGCATTGATTCCAAATCCTTTTGTGCTCCTCCTGGCGTTGTGATATAAGCTGGCGGGATATAGCCTTGGTCAGTACAGTGGATGTAAAAAACATGTTAGCATAGTCAACCAGGTCTACCTGACGTAAACTATCATGCTTTTCTACTAGTTCTCTCCGGTGTAGATAGATAGAGGTTATCGGTGCATGAGAATCTCCGATATACTGATCAAGACTCTCCCCTGTCGTATCGCAGTACGAACGTATCTCACTCTGCACTTTTTAATGTCAGAGGTAGTGTGAGCCTCCCTCATCCTTGGCATAAGCACATACCGAAAGTCTCTCAATCTGGAGTATTACTTCCTCGCGTCGTCTCATCTCGTCCGAAATCATTGTGTCAATAACTTCCTTCAAGCACTTATAGGCAATATGGATTGGCGACTGAGATGACCTGCTACATCGATCTATACAACACTTGTATATACCTGGAACGACCGCTCGCGTTCCGACCAGCCAGACGGTCCATTACCGAGCATACTTGGGTGCGAGCCCGTGCCGGCTTCACTGTCTCCCTTTCCATCAAGCATAACCGGGGCATATCCATTATCCTCGTACAATGCCTCTTGCCAGAGCTCCTCTATGCGAACGAGTTTTGTTTTGACATGGTTCAAGGACTCAAAGCTAAAGCTATGCACGACGCTGGTTGTACTATCACTATTTTTGATCGGCGAAACATTCGACGCACGTTTGTGAGGTGCCTCTTGTTTGAGAGATGCCCGAGGGGGAGAATAGAAGCGGGTCGCACCACGCGGGCTTTGTGATGAGCTAGGAGAAGAAAGAACTCGTTTTGCGACTTGCGACACGGTTCGCACTGGTGGAGAACTATCTGCAGATGTCTAAATATCGCTTCAGAGGTTTAGATGCTATCCTTTTGCTGAATCATAGCATGCACAAAAGGTCAAAGCAACTCGCCAGCATTTTATTTCCCTTTGTAAGGGTACGCGTATGAGGTCCGATGCCAAACGCCGCGGGTTTACGGGAAGGCGGTTAATCACAGAACTTGTCACCCAGAAGTTTATTGTAGTTGCTAAAGCTGTTTGCGGTGCTGCTTTAGTTCTTCCCAGATTTTTGTTCAGCAAAGGTGTGAGATCAGTCAAGCACGGACGCGACTTGGGACGCGACAGGACTGGGCTCAAGAACACGTGAACTTGCTCACTACTATTTGCAATGCAGCTTGTCTGTTGTCAATATATTCATTCGCACCTAAACTTTCCCGCAGCTGAATATTGCATGTACCAGCTTGCAAAAATCATGAGGAACAACGTCATTGTGATATATTGCGCATATATTCAAGTGTAACGGTGAATTTCATCTGGGGTGCATCCACGCAGGAATGGAGGTTCGTTACCCTTGCTGTAAATGTCGGTAAATAGTTCCGCCACATCGGGCTCAGGGCTGGCTTTCGCGTCTGTCAGTGCTTTGTCAATCTCCGTTCGCACTTCCTTGTCAATTTTCTTCAATTCTTCCTCCGACAAAATATCCCGCTCAAGAATCCTCTCCTTCAATCCAGTAATCGGATCATTGGTCGAACGCATATGTTGAATTTCTTCACGGGTCCGGTACGTGGTTCCCGGGTCGGACATAGAGTGTCCACCATACCGATATGTGACCATTTCCATGACAAGAGGCCCTTTTCCAGAAAGAGTCCATTCACGTGCCCATTTTGATGCCTCTTTCACAGCCAGAACGTCCATCCCATTGACCCGAATACCAGGGATGTAGTCACCGCGCGTATAGTACTTTGTCGATGCTGCCGCACGGTGTGCAGAGGTACCCATACCATACATGTTGTTTTCGCAAACGAAGACAACAGGAAGATTCCACAGCTTTGCCATATTGTATGCCTCAAAAACCTGCCCTTGATTTGCGGCACCGTCCCCGTACAGGGCGAATGTCATTGTTCCCTTGTTCAGATACTTTTGTGCAAGCGCAATACCTGCACCGATAGGTACCTGCGCACCGACAATACCGTTTCCGCCATAAAATTCGTGCGCAAACATGTGCATTGAACCACCCTTGCCCCGTGAGCATCCATCGCGTCGACCCATCAGTTCTGCTAATATACTCGTCGGAGAGGCACCCCGAACCAATGTAAACCCGTGACAGCGGTACGCCGTAATGATTGCATCGTCTTTCGAGATCCCCGCGCTCATCCCAGTGGCAACAGCCTCCTGGCCTGTCGACAAGTGGCAGAACCCTCGAATCAACTTTGCTTTATAAAGCTGTTTGATTCGGAAGCAGAGATGATCTTAACATATGAGGATAGAGGACAGAAATACTTTTATTATGAGGTACCTGGTCAGACGCGGTCTCCAACCGGCGGATGACGGCCATAGTCCGGTATAATTCCACCAACTCATCTTTGGTAGCGGTGGACTCAAGAGGGATTGGGCCACAGTTGTGATACGCATAGTGACTCTCTGGAAAGGTAAATGTGTACGTCTCCTCTGCGCGGGGGACGGCAGTTGTCGAGAACAGCCGTGGTGCAACGCTCGAGGGTGTAGCGCGAATGCCGATGGAACGGGCCGCCGATGCTGTTCGTGCTAGTGTGTGCGTCAACATGGCGTTTGCACAGAGCGCAGAAAGAAAGAATGGGAAGAGGCTCGTCGGCAACTGCAGCAAGTCAAATACAAAGACAACAAGGTCCCGGATATAAAACTGCGGCGACGACGACAACTGGCGGCGGGACAATGGTAATCGATCGATGACCCGTCGGATAGGGTGTACTAAGCCACTGGAGCTAAGCCATAAGTGTACGTCATCAAATCAGACCAATGGAGAACCTGTGGCGCTGCGCTCACGACGAGGTCGTCCTGCCTGCAGGGATGACGCGTTCAAGTGCATTCAGAACTCGTCGAGATTTGCAGACAATCATTCTTTGAAGCGCCCGTATCGGTATAGCGAGCGACACCTTTTGCGCCGTGATCTAAATCCACTACCATTCAATTAGCACTATTCGCGAGAAAAAATGTCTGGCGGGACACTAGCCGATTCCCTGAAGCAAGCCGATGACCTGGCCAAGACGTCTCCGGACCAAGCCATCATTTTATACCAGAACCTAGTCAATGATGCCACAGGGGGCACTGAGGAAGAAGTTAGAGTCAGGGAGGCCGCGTTTCTGAAGTTAGGAGAGCTGTACCGGGATACCAAGAGAGCGCAGGAACTGGGACAACTCATTCGGGCATCGCCGTCGTACTTGGCTAACACATCCAAAGCAAAGACTGCCAAACTCATAAGAACGCTGCTCGATCTTTTTGCGGACATCCCGGACTCTATTCCTCTTCAAATTGACGTGTGCAGGGAATCCATTCAATGGGCTCTGAACGAGAAGCGCATCTTTTTGCGACAGGCGTTGGAAACTCGGCTGGTGGCTCTTTATTTGGACAACAAATCATACTCGGATGCCCTTACACTAATCTCGTCCCTGCTAAAAGAGCTCAAGCGATTGGATGACAAGAATGTATTGATGGAAGTTCAACTACTTGAAAGTAGAGCCTACCATGCCTTGCGCAACCTGGCAAAATCGCGTGCGGCGTTGACCTCGGCGCGTACATCAGCCAATTCAATTTACTGCCCACCCTTGATGCAGGCTCAGCTTGATATGCAGTCAGGAATCTTGCATGCCGAAGAGAAGGACTACAAAACAGCGTAGGTGGAATGGTCCACTGGCCGAAATGATTACTCCTTGCGAATTGCTGTTTTCTTTTCTAGATACTCGTACTTTTACGAAACATTAGAAAGCTTTGCATCACAGGATGACAGGCGGGCTGTCCTCGCTCTAAAGTACATGTTGCTGTGCAAAATAATGCTGAACCTGGTGCGTGAACCAACAATATCTTGTCACCCATATCTGGGCGAGAAATTCATTCTCCTTCAAGTCGGAAGATGTCAATGCTATTGTAAATAGCAAACTGGCGCTGCGGTATGCTGGATCTCAAGTCGAAGCAATGCGCGCCATCGCAAGCGCCCATCAAAATCGGTCCCTTCTAGAGTTTGAGCAAGCTTTGGCAAAATACAAAGAAGGTCAGTGTCCGTAGCCAAAGTCCGGCATCTACTGTAGATCCTAAAAATAGTATGTTTGCTTCCTACAGAGCTAGGAAATGATCCCATCATACGCTCCCACCTGGCTGCACTGTACGACACCTTATTTGAACAAAATTTGCTCCGAATCATTGAGCCCTTCTCTCGGGTTGAAATCGCTCATGTTGCTGAATTGGTGAAGCTTCCTACCACGTCTGTCGAAACTAAGTGAGTGATCTGTGTGGCTGAAGTTGAGAATTCGTAGAATGCTAAAAAAGTCAATCTACTGTCCGAAGACTGTCCCAGATGATTCTTGATAAAGTGTTTAGTGGAATTCTGGATCAAGGAGCCGGATGCCTGGAAGTGTTTGATGAACGCGAGGCAGATGTAAGATCTCTCATATGTAGCCTGGTTACGATGTCTCTTGACGCGTACCGTTCCAATTCTAGAAAGCATATGAGGCAACGCTAGATACCATCAAGAACATGGGTCATGTGGTGGAATCGCTTTACGAGAAGGTATGTATCCTTATTAGGTGAACTTGCTGGATATTTCGGTAGTTATTTACTCCTGGCTACTCGCTTTCAGGCAGCTCAACTAACATAAATAAGTTGTGTCTCCCACTGAGATAATATATTCTCTGTGGATTCATTGAGATACTCCCAGTATGCGATATTTTCTATGGATTATGCAGCTGTTCACGAACTCTGTTTAATATTATGTAAGATCCGGTAACCCAAAAATCCTGCCGCTATTATTGCTGCTACGGTAGCTGTTAAGGTAACATAACGGACCACTCGCAAGTTGGCCGGTCCTCTGTTTGTTCCTGGTATTGCGACGCCGCTGCGGATGCAAGTGACAGTGAATAATCCAAAAATGAAGATGGCACACTACGGGATGTGACTTACGGTTCCATCGCAACGCCAACAAGCATTCCAAAGAGCTCCGCGGTCACATTATCCTTTATTGATACACTTATTGGAACCGCAAGACCTAGTCCACGACAATAGGCATCGGGTTGCATATCATATCGCTAAAGCAGAAAGGAGTTCATAATCACTTGAAGGCACCTCATGCAAGGGATGATACCCACCTGTGGCACAAGATCCGTGTCACTCTTGGTAGCCACGAAGACGCATGGTAAATGTTCAATTTCATAGCGATTCTGCAAGAAAAGCAAGATTTTGAGAAAATCCGGCTGGCAGCGGAAAAATGAGCCATCAATGCTTACCCTGAGATTGGCAACATAAGCAAAGGAGTTAACGTCTCCAGAATCATACAGAAAACACAAAACATCGCATGCCTCTAGTCTCTTTCGGTTCTGAAGCACTTCAGAGTCAAATTTTGGCCCAAATTCCTGCATCTGAGTTTGCAAAGATGCTTTAGTCGAGTCCAAGAAATGTGTGTGCGGCGTCATCTGCTCACCACCAAATACTTCTCCGCCCCGCCAATTTCCACAGAATTTACGACGGAATACGATCTGGTGGTTGGAATGTATGGTTCCTCAAATGGCTTGTTAACTAGACTTCGTAGCAAGGCTGTCTGGATATGGCAGTCAATTTTAAGTTCATTTGCCATGAGTGTACCCCGTAACTTCCTATACTGCACCTTGCCCGAACCTGTGGCGCCAAAAACGTAGCACAGGAAAACGTTCCGCTGCACTTTGCCTCGGCGTCGGTCTGCTTTTCGTGGGCGCGTTACCTTCAGCGCTGTCGTCGTATCTCCGTTATAGCCCAAGTAAGCTAAGTAAGCTAGAGTCGTCTTGTGATCCAGTAGAGTCGTCATACTACCGGCAAAGTCATGTATGAACAAGAGGATTGCCAACAACTTTTAACACAGTAGCCCACCTCCATTGCGCAAGGAAGCCTTGAAGGGTCACAGCCCCAGACTCGTCAGTAAGTGTCGTCTCCGGGAACCCTGTTGATTCCCAAGGATTTCCGGGTGCCGTAGAAAATAATTCGGCTAATTCTGCTTCTTTCAAGGCACCATCTTTATCCTGATAGTAGAGGACAAGTTTAGCACATGTGTGTGTTGGTCTGAGTTATCCTAAAATGGTTCACCTGATCGAATGTTTGGAATAGATCAATGAAGAACTTGTAGCCGTCACTGCTGAGCTCAACAGAGCCCCCCGGGGTAATTTCGTATCTGAACGCACGCCATAAGTTCAGCTCCAACACACAAAACTAGAACCGAGGAGAGTTTTGATTCAACTTACGGTGGGCAGAGGAACTCTTCTCTCAGAGACAAATCATCGCCGTAACCGAAACGTCGCAGTACTGTCCAGGTGGTTTCCAACCGCCCGCGCTGTATAAACAAAGTATGCAAAAAGAGGAAGCCTATATATGTGGAAACATGAATGGGCGTCCGCCGGTGAAAATTGAAAACGGGTTGAACTTACCAATCTCGGTAAGGCCATTTTCTACTACCCCTTCCACCTCGTTCTCTCGGACAACTTCTTTCACGCTCTCTAGTTCCTGCCTTTGAAGCGGAGCACCAAAGCACTTTGTCTGCTTTCATTCATCTATTAGTATGCCTGTCTCTCAAAACCTAGGATGTGACGATTAACCTGAAACTCGTTAATTTCCTCGTCATTTAATATTCCGTCCTTATCAAGGTCGCACAGTTTGAAAATGCGCCTTAGTGCCTCTATACACGCAGGTTTCAATGTCTGCATGTAAATCAATCGTTAGCTGCCACAGTATATCGCAATTCCTACTGAGAGACTTTTTACATGCTCGCGAGAGTCATAGAGAGGTGCAGTCGGGTGAAGGACCGCTTTTTGAGCAAAATAGAAGACTTCCGAAACGTTCAATGGCTGTTTTGCTGAACATTCGACACATGTTTCTACTTCCTATTTACCACCACTGGCTGGTCAAAGAGTGCATATCGGATATTCTCCCCACCAGGATATGTCTTTCCTACCTTGAACTCATTCATGATCGGCATTATTTGTTCTTCCAGCGCCTCATTCGTGATATCTTTCCCTCTTACGTCAATTTTGTTTCCTACAAGCACTACTGGAACCTGTAAGACTAAGAATCAGCACAAATTCCATCAGCTTCTCACAAAATCTTTATCTTACATTCCGTCCTAACTTTCGTATATATGGCAACCAAAAATCGCCCACATGGGCAAATGTCTCCGGTTTATTGATAGCGTATACAATGCAAATAACGTCCGCTCTTCGCACTTCGGTATCAAGCTGCTCTCTGTTTTCAGGCCGGGCTGAATTTGATGCGGTCAGATATTGCAAGTGGCAACATAAGCCGGGCAAGTCGTTTCAACATACGCGAAGAGTCGACAATGCGGGTAGTCACTTTCTCACGCGTCCATTCTGGAGGGATTGTAACTTCCGGTACAACGTGCTGAATCTAATGAGAGTCAGAGGCAAACGCTTTTTGAGCATCCAGCTGGTAAAGGCGTCACGAATAGAGTTTCGTAGATTTCTTACATTTGGAACAAATGTCTCCTTGATCAGAGACGTGATAAGTGTACTCTTTCCCACTTGCTCTACACAACAAAGTCCGATAAGCCGACTGTGACATCACAGTTGGACACCCAATTCCCCTCAGAATCCTTCATATCTCACCATCTCCAACAAGGAGGATGCGGACTACTTCGCGCATCATTTTTCCAGATCTTGCTGAATGCCCGAGAAGTGTGCGTGTGCCAACGTGTACACGGGTAACCAGCAAAAACGCCCGTATCGACCAGAGACAAGCGACCCGCTGACTCGAGGTCCAAAGCCAGATTGCCTTTTCAATCCTCCTCACTTGGTGGCAAACAACCTGCACGTTGAACCTCTGACTCACAGACCACCGGGCGCGGCACAGTCATTCGCACTGTTGCATGCAGCGACAAGTCAAAAGTCAAAAAGAATTCCGCATCGGGGAATCGAACCCCGGCCGCCGCGGTGAGAGCGCGGAATCCTGACCACTGGACCAATGCGGATCTGTTTATTTGAGCATGTTCTGAAATATATCACTCTTTATTTACGAGATATATGTTAAGTTTAGCG
The DNA here is from genome assembly GCA_006535965.1 of Spizellomyces sp. 'palustris'. Taxonomy (NCBI): domain Eukaryota; kingdom Fungi; phylum Chytridiomycota; class Chytridiomycetes; order Spizellomycetales; family Spizellomycetaceae; genus Spizellomyces; species Spizellomyces sp. 'palustris'. The sequence goes on along the minus strand of QEAR01000022.1, from coordinate 173,594 downwards.
TGACGGAACACTGTCGAAACTAAATCCAGAGGCACAACGAAAGTCAGATCTTGGAATACCAAACTATTACTCGCTACAGCTACGGGCTAATTGATAAATCTCTAAACTTCGGATTCCACCTCCGATTTGGGTCTATGTAATACGTACAGTAAAATTCCCAACGCAATAAAGACTGCCGACGCTAATCCAATTGCAATATACAAATTCGCAGAAGACAATCCTGAGAAGCGTAGAGACGTACCGGCGGCAACCAGGTATGCAGCCAACAGCTTCGTTCGATGTCTCAACAGAGATTGTCCCAGATTCTTGCGGTCAAAGCTAAGGCTATTGCGGCTATCACCCAAGAAATGCGCTATAGACCCCGATCGAAAGAACTCACGCCAGGGTCGTGATCCCAATGAGGCGGGATCTTCGGTTGGTGCTTGGTACCTGTCGTGGTAAGGATCTTGCTGTGCCAGAGTCGCTGCGGAGCCTTCTTCTTCTTCTTGCAAACCATTTGGGAGGTCAATACCTGTTGCAATAGGATTAATCACAAATTAGCAATTTTGAACTGCCAATGCATACCTTCGCTTTCCAAAACTTCCGTTGGTATCTCAAATAGTGACGCATCACCAGTTTCCAAGGCATTCAGCTCAAACATCTTCCTAACGCAGGCTCTCTGTAAAAAGTCATCATCCGTCCCGATGAATACAGCTTTATAAATGTCCCGTAAATCAGCTGTTGATGGACTCAGACCGCCTTTTCCACTTTTGCTTCTTCGAGTACTCCTACTGTTTCGCACAAAGTCTCCAATGCTCCCGCGGTGCTGGGAGTCCCTGTTTACATGTCCGACTGATCGAGAACGTAGTCTATTCATTCCATCCAGTCCATTGCCAAGGGAAGTTGACAGCTTGCGTGCTGCAAGTCTCCAACCTTTTGCTTGATCCTCTCCGGCAACGCTCTCGTGTGATGCTGATTTGACATTTTGCAGCTCCGCCTTCCACGCTTCCATGTCATCCTCCTGACCTTTGGACTGTCCGGACAATGTTCTTTGTACTGTTCGCTGCTCCTCCTCGTCAGCTGCTTTGGGGGGCTGCTGATGAGGTGAGACAAACTCCACTCTTTTTGATGCACTATATCTATTCAGCATGTCTCCTGATGTGGAGACAATGGAAGGTTTTCGTCTAGACTCCACGGGACTTGGTACCTGGCCAGTCAAGGCGTCATCAGATTTGCGGACGCTTTCCATGGTCTTTGGGCGAAGGATCAACTTAAAAGTCGGAGTATCTGGGGTGCCGCCAGTACTCCCCCTTCTGAGAGCGGTGGAAAGAAACGTATTCAATTCGTTCGGTGACGATAAACGTCGACCTGTCAGTCCTGTAGAAGGAACCTTTAGAGATCCAGCATTCAACCCGTCAGGAGTGGAGACAAATCTTCTCTCCTCATTGCTTGCACCAAGTGAAAGGTGCCGTTGAACGGGCGAGCTAGATTGGTCACAGCTGCTATCTCGTTGACCAATAGATGATAACGATGTCACGGAAAGTGATGTGTGAAGGTCGTTCATGGAAACTGGCAAATCCCCCACATAGGACGCCATCCGAGAAAGGTCGGGTGCACTCTTCAATCGTACCTCCTTGTCAGGGAGCTTCAAATTCTCTAAGCTGGCAGACCTTAAACTCTGGAGATTCCCTGTAGCCCTCGCGTCCCCGTCTCCTTTTTGTTCTGTCTTCTGTTTGATCTTTTCTCTGCGGTCCTTTAACTGCGTCTTCAAGCGTTTGGTCAAAGCATCCTGTTCAACCTTTCGCTCCCTTTCTTCGCGCAGACGATCCAAAGTCTGCATGATGGCAAGATCTCCTCGGGACGCACGAGAAATTTCCACTTTCAAATCCATGCTTCCTTTTGCGGAGGCAGCGGCAATGCCTTGGAGCTCGACATCTACTGGTCCGGCCACTTCAGCCACGCGAATGGAGGACCTTCTACTGCCCAAGGAGTTTCGCATCAAGGTCGACATGGAGTTCCGGCGCATTTCACTATATGACTGTCGCAGTGACGTGGTCGAAGGACCAAAAAGTCGACGACTTTTCCAGTCCGCTTCCTCTCGATCGTCGTCCTTTCCGTCATCGTGTGCCTCCACTGCAAAATATCGCACATCACCCACAATTTCCGTGTTCGTTAACGGATTCAAGGCATATAGTCTGAATAGATATTCTCCCTCCTTTCCAAACTTTCTGAATATGACTTTGTTCAATTGATGGGCTGAATAATAAAACATTCGCCCCTCCACAGTTTCCACCCGAGCTAGAATAAGCGTTTTACATTGTCGTTTGTGCGCACGGATGAGCTGTCCTAAAGTCTCGAGAGTAAAGGGCTCCTCGGCTGATAGTGGTAGGGTATCAGTGCATGTAGCACTTCCTGGTGTTGTACAGGAAACTTGGTCCAAAATCTGAAGAGTACCGAGAGGTTGCGGGTCGTTTCCCCCAGACATCATTAGAGAAGAAAGAGGGCCGAACCTGGCTGCTCGCCTAAGTACTGATGCCCTGAACTCTCCAGTATGCTTCTAAAGTTGTCTAAGGCAAGTATGATTACGATTCTCTGTCATGCTCCCCTATCGGCTGATGTGATCCCCATTTTATGCACAGTATTGTTCAACGTCAAGCGCCCCTTCATAATATCATTCAAAAGGAGAAAGGCATGGTCAATATTTGTCCCTAAAAGTGGAAATTGAAGGATTTACTAAACTAGACAGTATCAATTTACAAATGCCATGGATCAGAATTTTCCAATTATTCCCTTCGTCATCAAAGTTTGCCAAATTCACAGTCATGTAAACAAATAAATGGCTCTGGTGAAACCTCATAAAGCTTAAGATTCGGAGTTCAATTAATCCTTTTTTTTCAGGTCGTTTTGCGGCCTTTTCTCTTCAATCAAATACAGATGTTTAACCAATTTTTCGTCAATTCGGAGACGATGCTAGCTTTGCGGATTTACGTAAGCAAAACTCCCCACTATTGTCCAGCGACGACTTTCGTTTTCGTTGTATGTTGATGAGTGCGGCTTGATGCTTCATACGCTAAGGAGAGATAGGAATGATTAGATTTCACATGAATCGTGATATAAGGAAGTAGGCAGGGTGCTGTAGTTCGCTCACCTCAATTTCCAGGACTGCCTGCCGCGATAGCTCATCGAGGCCACAAAATCGGTGTATTGGTTTCGGCGGCGATGGCGGCGTCAGGCAGTCTTTAATAGGAAGTATACCATGGTTATCATGTTTAACTGATAGGGTGGAACGGGGTGGCAAGCGAGGAGGTGTTAGCATCCGTATTGCAGCTTGAGCGTCTCTCTGTTGCGCGGTTCTTGCACAAACATCTCCGAAACTTGATGGCAGCCTTGTAAGACGAAATCTCGATCCAGCTTCCGTGTGGGGGAGAGCAATACCCTGGCTGTTCTGCAGTGATATATTATCTGCCGGAGAAGATGGCTGTCCTTTCCGTCCTGCAGCTAGAGCCTCGTCCACGGCGATCTTGAACAGTCGTGACTTCGATCGAGCGCACTTTGAAATGAGATGTGGTGCAAAAGGTAGTAATTGCGGTCCCGGAGCTACATATGCACTATCGTTGCACGCAAAATGTCAACCGAGTCCGTATCATCAATGACAGGTCGATCAAGCTGTGATATGGCACTTACCAATCGTACTTTGCGAAAAACTGCACCAAGACTGATGCAGTATCCTTTGTGGATAGAAATGGGCGCTTTCGGGAGGGTATAAGACTTGGATCGACGACCTAAGTCCGTCAAGTAGTGTGACCAGTCAGCTTTAGAAAGTTGATAAAAAAAATAAAGACGCCATCATCTCCTTTCCAGAGGAATGCAATCCAACTCGTACTCTTGCACTTTATACTAATTCATTAATTGAGGCACATGAGCACGCACCTGCGCCGGCCAAAAGGGTGTTGTTCCCACTTTTGCCCACACCAAGTCTCCGATTGTCAGTGATGGTTTGCTGCTGGGATGCTGTTCCGGCCTGGGAGTATGAACAGAACCAAAAATGCTTTCCATCATGAGGCCAGTGTCGGCTGTCCGGCATTCGGGTCTAATGGTTGGTCTTGGACGAGGGGTTCGGCGCTTTGGAAGCTTCATAATGAGAGGCTCTTGTTGGGTATAGGGGGCGGGAGAAATCTGCCGATAATGACATACGCTAGTCCAATCGGCAAGATTAAACCATTTTTGAATAGAAAGTGTTCATGACAACGGAAAGTAAAGAGATTCTCAGAGCGGGCCCTATCAGAGCAAAATTCAGATCGCGGACTGAAGTACTTCGAGGATGCTCCCCTAAAACCCGCAGAGAGCCAGCTAGCTATGTTTGGCCCTCTAATGATTGAGCTGGTTTGTCAATCTTTTGTGGGAGGTTGGCCCGGTATGAGAGATGTGCAAGATCCCTACTTTATCCACTGTGACCGGAGAATTTTCTTTAAATAACCAGATTGCGGAGCTCAAAACCAGGCAGTTCTGGAAGCATAATGCTGCAAGTACGAACTTTGCCTCTCTCTACGAAACACACTCTTACTCTGTGGATTTGGATGCAGCCAAAGGCTTGTGCTTAATGTTCACCAGAAACTGGTGCGTACACCCCATCTTCGAACTTGCGATTTAGGGGCATCTGAGATTGAATATTTTGGAAAAGCTTTTATATTTGAAGATCGTGTAAGATGCTTGCGAATATCTGTAAAACAAACCATGGTGCCATCCCTACCCAATATTCAATCTCCGCTCAGCTCAGCCATACCTGTGCCACCACCGCCACGTCTCTTTGGCAATTGTCTTTAAAAAGCTCGTCAACCCCGACTCCCAACTCCTGTTCTTTACATATTTTACCAAGGTCGCTTATACCTCGTTGCCGTAGGGTGGTCCTTCAAAAGGGTCGCCCGATAACGGAAGATCGTAAATGGCGCGCACCAAGACCGACGTTTTGAAGTCTTTATAATCCTCCTCTCCTGAATGTTACCCAGTGAGGTGGTTCGCTGGCTTCACACATCTCTGTAACAATACCCCACACCCTGGCGACACTTGAAGAGTGTCATCGGGATAGTAAGGGATGGCATGGATGGTGGCAACCAGGGAAAGCGTACGTACCCTATATGTGGGCTTTTGCGTGCAAGTATTGGTCCTCCCACATGTCTGTCAAACCGCATAGTGCTATGTAAAATACGTCCACGCTGAAGAGTTGAATCAAATGGCAGGCTGCATTACACCCTCAAAGCGTTTACACACAGTATATTTACTATGCATCCTGCACCAGCCGACACCCCCACTATCCACCTTATTTCCCTGCCGTCTCCATGTCTTCGTCCATGTACTGTACATTAGAAATGCACGTTAAAGCCATGCAGTGAGATAACTGACCCGTTAGTAATACGCACCTCAGGGTTCTTCTTCAAAATAACAAAGCCCTCTAGCACGCTCGCGAGTGGTATCCATTCCTCGCTTGCAAGCTCCGCTCGCTCAGTGTATGCCAGGAGTACAGGGGTGGAGTGCGTCTGGAAGCCAGTGATTGTCTTTGGACGACCTGCCTGACCGACAACCTCCACAGCTTGTCCAACGCGCACTGTCACCGGGAAAGGCTTCAGGTTCTCATCCAGCGTCATTAACAGGCGAGGATACGCTGCTATGATCAGGTGATACAGTAGATAGTGTCCTCGTCCAAATATCACTGCAAAACGCAAGATTAGTCTAAGATATAACAAAGAATTAACACTGAAAACTTACGATTCTTGGCGTCTGTGAATGCTACCAAGTTCACCATTAAACCAGCTACAGCTACCGGAGATAATAACGTCCGATTTGTGTGGAAAGGGTTGATTGTCAACGTGCCTTTACCCATATGCACCAAACCCTGGAAGTTAAATCGTTGAAACGGTAAACATCTAGGAATCTTTCATTGGATATGATTCGAACACATACCTGAGCAATTCGGACTATAAAGAGGTGATTTGCTTCCTTGTGGTAGTACGTGGCAAGCTGCCGCAGCATTTGCGCCAATCGCGCGTTGTTCGTGCCAGCGCCCACCAAACCCATTGCGAAGATTGCGTTGATTGCAACATCTGGGTCATTGTCATGTGAATATTTGCTCAAAACATCGAGGACATGTACGAGGGGGTTGGATGCGCAGAGCAAGCCTAGTGCAAGGGGAACGGCACGGCGGATCACGGGCTCGCCGTAGTGCATCTACATATCGGCCAATGCTCCAGGTCAGTACACGGAAGTACATCCAGACTGCGTGTACATCATCATTACCAGATGATTGAATGAGCGGAGAGCCATCTCCGTCCCGATATCCTCTCCCATGGCAATCAATGCAATGCCAATGACAGCAAATGCTTGGAAACGGTCGTTCTCCTTCTCAGGGTCGATATGGTCATTGCAGTAGTGTAGCATTCGCTGGATGCTCAATACGTTGCCGGTGCCTCCAAGTTGGGACGATTCTTAGCAGCTGAAAGAATTGCTGTTCTCAATGATGGAACCTTACCAGCGTAAGCACATGTGTCCAGAAGTACCATAAAGGTCTTCGCCAAGGAGTTTTCCATCACTTCCAAAACAGCCAATGTAGCGTCTGCTTCTTGTTGTCTTCCTGGAGACAGAACCTTGCGTAAGCTATCTGCGTAAACAACAGACGAGAAATCACATCACTAACCCAAGAAGAGCAAAGCCAAGCCAAGTCCCATAAATATTGCGTAAGGATCCTTCATATCCGACTCTTCCCGATCCATCATCAAGGTATGTACGGCAGTGCTGACGACTTCTGAACCTCCTTGGCCCACAAAGATCAATCCAAGGGACAGTGTCGCCAAGGACGAGATCTCCATTGGTAGCGAATGCTCGCCGACAAGCGGAACGAGAAGATCCATCAGATCTTGTCGCGCCGAGCCTGCATACGCTATACCCAAACCGACTATGGCCGCAATCCGCAAAATGGTGGTTTTGCTAGTTACGTACTCTGATAGGAGAGCAAGAGCAGGATCGGATTCATTACGCACGCCAGCGTTCACTAAGCCGATGGCAAGTAAGGCACCGGCCTTGATGAAATCTTCTTGAGAATACAGATATTTGTCGATCTGGGTCAGACCAATTTCGACATCCCACAGTAGAATAGCGCCAAGTGAAGCAGCAGCGCTCATCATGCCATGCTCTTTGTTCTTGTATATCCAGTTTCCATCTTCCGATGCGGTCATAAGCTTGTCGCTCCCAAATCCGATATTGACAAAAGCGTTCACGAAGGTGGAAGCCAAGTTCTGCTTAGCAGAATCGACATTACCGCCACCAAAGCCAGGCCGATCTTTTTCCAAGTGACTCTTGTAGATATCGTCGGGCGTCTTTGCTTCCATAACATCAAGGTCCCGGGCAAGAGCGAGATAGTTTTCGGACAGCCGGGTGTTGTTCAAAATTTCCTGGATATCTTCATCCTCGGTTGGAACATTGATCTGCTGTCTCGCCAGCATAAACGCGAGCTGCTTTTGCATCAAGCTAAGATTTTGTCCCCCGTCAGTACCATCACTGCCACGAATGAAGTATGACAGAGCAACCTACAGATCTGGACAATCATTGAAATCAGCGCGAATCATTCGCTGGTCGCCCATCCTCATCGAAACCTGTAATGCCTGCGGGTATTGCTCTTGATCGCGATAGATCGTATGTGCTGTTTTCAAACACGCAATGTCATCAGGAGGGGCAACGTACTGCACACAGCTACGAGGCGGTGTTGATCAGTTACATAATTACCGAGGCCGACAGCAGCTCAGATATACCTGATCAAGTACAAGCAAACACGTGCATATGTGTCTTTATCCACAAACTGTGAAAGGTGGTCCAAAGCTTCCAGTTCAAGCATGAGGTCCACCGCATCTGCTTCGGCGTTGTGTTTCAACAGAAAGGGAACAATTTCCAAAGCCTGATTCAGAACATGTTCTGTGTCTTCATCCTTCTCATTTAACGCCGCATACTCGCCAATCAACTCGGAAGCAAGATGCCTGCGTACTATTTTAGCACATTTCGTAAAGGTCTTTTCGGGCAGGGAAGTTAAAACGAACCTCACGTATTCATGCCCCCACGACCCTGCTGGCTCTGCTGATCCAAGTAATCGGTAACGCAAGCTTTCTCGTTTCCCTTCTTCAGCATAAGACATTGATAGAACAGAGAGGATGTCCGCCAAGAATCTCTGCCAACAGGAAAGGGCATCAGAGAATATAGAGGTAAATTAAACTTGCGGCATGTAAGGTTTTCACCTTGTTGTCGCCTTCCGACCATCTTTCGTACACTTCAACGAGGGCTTGGTAATGCGGTCTCAGGAACTTGAGAGGTTTTGGGACGGAAGTCATAGACGAAGTCGCGGTACGGATGAGGGTGCGCAAGGTTTCCAGAGCCGGCTTATAAAGGCTGGTATTGGTTTCCTGGCATTTTGATTCGTATGTTATAATTCAGTTGAACGTGGGACGTAGACTTGAAACCGACCTTTAAACGTTCAACCAACATTTCCAGCTCTTCCTTCAACTGTCTATCCTCTTCAGACTAAGAGCAACCGTACGCGTTAGCATGCGAGAAACAAGCGGTCCATTCTACATTCATCGATAGTCTCTATTACTCGCGTCCAGGCGAGATGGCGGATGCCGACTGCCACGCATGATTGCCGCGAGATATCCTCAGAACATCCGGAATTTCACTCAACGCACCAGTTCCTCTTCTTCCTCCAACTTCTTCTTCTCTTCTTCGCTCAACGGCTTGTCTTTAGCAGTCTTTGCGTCCTTGGCCGCCTTATTGGGGTCTTCCGCAGCTGCGACTGGCGCGGTGTCCTTGGACGTGTCTTTGACCATGGCGTTCGCGTCTACAATCCAATTTACAATATTCTTTTAAAGAGGCGCTCAAGTACAGCAAAAGAACCGATGTCGGTATCGAGTATGGAGGTTGATGGCAACGTTCAACGGACGATGACAATAAAGATTTCGTTTGAACGTCTGGTGCATTTGCAATGGCCATGTATGTACACGTGATGTAATAGTTTTTGCAAGTCACCTTGCCTCAAACCTATCTAAATGACGCGTCTACTCTGGGAGGCCTTTGATTGCGCGCAATTTCCAGAGACCCACCTCGAGCAAGTTGACGACCTCGACACCTCTATCCCCCAAGTCCCTGGCTTCCTCAAGTGGCGTACGACCCAAAGAATCTGTCGGCTCCAATTGAACCTCAATCCAGGATGGCGTGGTTAGCGAAGAGGTTGAACCAGCCTCCGAAACAGTAGATCGAAATGCCAAGGGAAATGGGGAGGAAGGTCTATGCCACATCGTGGGTGTATGGCGAGGAGACGGAGGAGGACTATCTGTTGACGAAGGTGTAGGGGTTTGTATTCGTTTTTGCTCGTTCGCAACTTGAAGGGCATAGTCGACAATAAACTGGACAAACTCAGTCTTGCCTTCTTTGGCCGCCTGAAGAAACGGACGTTGGCGAGGACCGCACCATAGTAAGCAGTGTCCACTGCAACTCTTACCATGTGCAGCGGCGTTCGTCCATCGTAGACAGCCTTATTTAAATCTGCCCCCGATTCCGTCAGTAACTGAAACAGCTTTAAGTCGTTGTTGCTGACAGCACTAAAGTGTTAAGTGGGGAACTGTTAGAATCCTCATACTCCCAGGACGACTTCCCATATATAGTACCTCCAAAGTCTGATAGCTGCTTCATCTAATTCCTCTTCGGAAAAGTGAGCACCAGCCTGTCGGAGAAGTGCAATATTTCCTTCACTTCGGCATCGAATGGCATCCCACAATGGTGAATGTCCAAAGCGATCGCGCAAGTGGACATTGGCGCCCTGCAGCAAGAGAAATTCCACTGCAGCCGTTTGGTTTTCACTTGACGCGATGTGGAGGGGAGTCTACAAAATATATCAGGAGCTTCGCTCTGTGGCTATAAGCAAACTGAACTTACTCGTCCGTCATAGTCTCCTATGTTGATTAAGGGTCTGTAATCTGCAGTAATCACCTGCAGACCTTCAATATCGCCCATTCGCGCTGCCTGACACATCAGCATGGGAATCAAGGTCCTTTCCATACCACCCAGGTTTTCTTCTGTTACATGATCTTTTGGAATATCACCAGTAAGAGGGGTAGCTGCTGGTACTCTTCCAAAAAGGGACATCACAGAGTAAATCAGCCCTTGCATTCCTTGCTGGTATGTGAACCGTTGACGCCGCGACGGCGTTGTGAGTTCCCCGCGAAGGCTTCGGCGGACCAAGTTCCGGCACTCAGCGGGCGCATGCTTCTTGCCCAGTAGGTAACTCAGTTTCGTTAGTGCGCACTGCGCATGTGACGGAATATTAGGGAATGGAAGCAGAAATTTTTGTCTTCCAGCGTACCTCAGGGGTCATGTCAGCACCAGGGACAACCCCAACCTTTAGCAATGCCTTCCCGGTGGCATACAAGTCAGTCACTAGTCCGCGTTTGCACTTCAAATTGGTATCAACAAAGCCGAGTTAAGCATTGAAGCGGATATGTCACGTCGAACCATGTCCAGAAACGTGCAAGAATAAATACCTGGGTACTTCAATCAATATTACAAGGGTGATCAAAATGCTGAATTCCAGGTCTACTGGTAACCTACCAATTGACAATCACAACTCCTCGATCGCTGGCTTCCTTGAGAGCCGTAAGAATATCAGGACGATTATTTGGGGCGTTTCCGGAGCCATACCTGCACGATGCGTTAGAATCAAATAGAAACACTGTTAACATGACAGCTGAATTCCTACGTTTCTATCACAACGCCTTTAATTGGAGGCGACAAAAATGCCCGCACCGTCGCTTCCGTTATTCCTGGGAACAGGCGAAGTGTTGCCACGGAGGAGTCCATAATCTTATGAGCGCGAAATTTGGCAATCGCAGTGGGTCGAAGAACATCCGGCCAAGATACATCTGCATGTCCGACTCCCATCATGAGTACGTCATCGTATTACTGGCGGAGAGATGTGTACATGCCTATGTTGATACCAACAGAGACGAGTGGACGCAGATTGGGCGAATCGAATGCGTTGAAATCAACTGCATCAACTTTCATTGAGCGATTTCCTCTGTACAATTTATTATTGAAGAACAGTCCGACTTCGGGGATAACGAAATGACCTGCGCATTCGTGTCCTTATTAGCATAATAAAATTAATCTTTATGTTTGATTAGTACATACCAGCTATTGTCAAAGCGCCTAATAAGTTGTCGACAGCATCGTTTCGCACTTCCGCCAATGGGACCTTTAATTTTATATATCAACCATGTGAAGGAAATGCTGGAATTGAGTGATCCGCGCAGAGCCAAATACCTGAGAACCGCTCAATATAACCGTCTTTCCGAGCTCTTCCAGCATAAAACTTAGCGCACTAGCACGTTGATCAATATTCAAGTTCAACTCCAACTTGCACGTCACATCAGCAGTCCTACCTTGCAGAAAAGCTCATTGTGTCCGTACCATGCAAAACAATGAATGCATCAAAAAGCATATAGTTTACTTCGATGTCGGTTGCGATTTTAACCCAGTCTGTCATGGCTACACGAATGGTTGAGACACAAAACCAGTCAAGCATATCTCCCTTCCCACGATCGGCCATCGTGGCGTACCTCTCTACATACTCATGTTTGACGAGTCCAATAGTGGATCATATTCTAGAATCGAGTATCGAATTCTTTTTCCATATAGTGATGGCGGGGTGATCAAGGCAGGCTTCCTGACCCGCACAACGGGGGTGCCATTTATGACCGTGTGGGGGGCTCCACGCCCATTGTTTACCTTCGCATGTCTGCCGTTGTCAGCAAGCCGAAGTGGTATATTGACCGCGTTCGTTAGAGGAAACCTGTTGGCTTCCTTATCCGCAATGCCCGTTTCTTGGGCATGTTCGGCAAAACCAGTGGGATCATGAAACCGCGTCATTGATGCCAAAGTCTGGGAAAGATAACCGGGGACAGGAAGATAGCCTAGAAGTACTCAAGGTCAAGATATTTCTGGCTTGTCGTCAGCCGGATATGTATAAAAATCGCTGATACCGTGCTCTGGAGTGTTCTTCATGCCGATGGTTCCTAGAGTACCATTCATGTTATGAGAAAGGGCCTCGAACAGACGCTGTCTCTACCTCATACCTCCTGTGTAGAGAACGAGTACCCTCGAAATATCAGCTGTGATCATGTCGTCCGCCACGTCGGCGGCGACCACCGCGTTCACCGCATCGCTCACAAACACCGTTGAGTTATTCTCGGTAGACATGTTATCACCGATTACCGCAGAGAGCGAGAGCTATGGAGGGGGAAGATCTCGAGGGCCTTGTCCTCAACGCCAACCTGAGGCCTCGAGTTTTTGAGGATGCGATAGGCATAGCTTTTGTTTCCACGATCGAACGCGCACAAACCAATCACGTGAATCCAACTCGCTGGAACGGGAGGCCCTACGCTCTGGTCTGCAACTCTGGCTGGCCTCCATCATCGACTGTATTTGTGAACGATGGCAGAGCCAATAGCACTATTATACCAATCACATACTACAAATACCCCGTATGTGCTTGTCGGCGAAGACGAGTCTACCCCGGTTACCGATCCGAGGACCGCAAAAGCAGTGTTGTTTCATAAACCTGCAAATACCTCGGACGAGACACGCTTCGACATCAATGCTCCTTCCGGGTTCAAAGAATATGACATCCGTACACTCCTCTTCTTCTACCAGTCTCGAGATGTTCCCTTTGGAGACTATCTTAGACTTGCCAGCTCCGAAGAGAAGTCCTTCAGCTTTATGGACAGGAAGGAGCTTTTTGCGTATCTAGAAGGTGCAAGTGGCACCTTTGCAAAGGAATCCATGTCTGGAACCCCAGGTTGGTCAAGTGTTCCTGATAAATGCATATAAAAATAGAAGGCGAAGGAGCCTAACAGTTCCGTCTCCTCAAGCGAAACGTCCTTTGGAAGAACAGCGCACCTCCGCCGAACCGAGTAAAAGGCCACGGCTACTGCTGAAACCCGAGGTAAATTAACCTTGCAATTGCTGCTCACCAGACGCCAGGAAGTGAAATACTGGTACAGGATGTTGAGTTTGCTCGCGAAGTAATAGCACGGGAGAGGACGATTGCCGACTCTTCTACGATACTTTCCCTTCAATCTACGAACAAGGTACGGTCCCTCGACATGCACGTTTAAAGGGGGTGAACACTGAGCTCTGTCGAAATATCTGGGTTCAGACCTTTGTCAGCATTCTGGAGTTGAGTAGAAAGCGCTTTGCCGAAAAGCAACGAAAACCCCAAGCAGGTGGTCAAGCATCGTCAACCCATCCTAGACATCCCAACTCCACAGGTTAGAAAAAATCAGGTGATAGTTTATTTGGCGCGCCATTGACGCGCCCTGTTTATCAAGGACAACCCGGGCCACGTTCGAGTACAAGAGGGGATCCGCGTGCCGATCCCCGGGTTCGGCCGTCTAATACACAAGGGCGACCGTTGCCAGCTTCACGTTCCGCGCGGGATGGGGGGACAGGTGAGTGGCTCTGGCACCGCCTTCCCGTGTAACAATCTACAATAGTACATTTTCTATCACAGATTCACGAATACCAATCATCCTCGTCCCTTCTGTTCCAACTGCTAAGTTGACATTGTGGAATGTCAAGCAATTTCTTTGTGCTTCAAGGTAAGAGGGAATCTAAATTAAGTTTTAGCAAGCAGAACTGAACGTCTTGGTTCGTTCAATAGTTATATCCGAACGGAGCAATTTGTGGAGCAAGGCCTGTCGAAACCGGCACGCGTTGTATTAGAGCGACCTGTGCGTCCAGGCCATCCAGGGGGGCCGGATTTCCCAAGAACGTACCACGTGTATGACTCGGCGGATTCTTTAAAACCGGAAGATTGGTATGTCCCAAGTCTGAAAACAGGTCAGCTCAACGTTGAGCTGAGATACCTTTTTACAGGCACCGTGTTGTTGCTGCATTTGTGACCGGCCAAGGTTGGCAATTCAGTCGATGGAAGTACAAGGACCCTGTGCAACTGTTCTCAAAGGGTACGCTACTCTAGAAATATCCGCAAGTGGGCACATTTCTTCTAACCCGCGGCGTTACAGTGCGTGGGTTTTGTCTGAAGTATGCGGATGAGCCAGCTCCAGGGGACGTGGATAAATGGGCCGTAACCAAGCTCGACGTAAGTCTAGCGACAGACAGTTACGGAGAGTTCATGGAAGTGTCTTGCTCAAGTGTGGGGTTTTACTAGATTCATCGAAACCTTCGACACAACGACTATCAGGCTATCAATCGATTTTGGGAGCAAGTTGATACCTTCATCATGAGAGAAAAACGTCGTCAATTTCTGGGATAACATGCTTCCTACGTGAAGGTTTCATAGTTGTCTACGCTGCAGGCCTGGGAAGTCATTATATTTACACAAACATGTGGGTACAGGCGATATCGCTTTTCCACTGAAGCGCATTTGAGAGATGTGGAATAGGCTCTTCATCATAATCAGACTTTCGCAGTCTGAGCATCTTCGTTAAATGTAGCCAGTCCTTAAATCATTGAGAAATCAAGGTTTTAGCAACACAGTCATTTGAGGATGTCACTTCGACGTGTGACTACCGGAAGGCTTTGTCCTCCGCTTTGACGCAGCATCCATCTCTGCTGACTCGTAAATAGAATTTTCATCTCCTTCTCCGAGGCTCCCCGAATCATGTGTAGGTGGGGTTCCCTGTCGACCATTATCCTTTCTACGACCCACTGCCGCTCTGCAAAGGTTAAGAGCACTTGCCCCGTTTGCCATCATCGCCGAACGTGATCTGGAAAGCCCAAATGTTCCTCTGCCAAGTCCTCGCCCTGATGATGCGGAGGGTGGGCGTAGGGGTACATTTGGGCCTGGCACCGATTTTCGGCGAAATTTGAAGCCTTCATACATGACGATAGGATCCGAGCGGTCAAAGCAGTGGAACGGTTGGGAAAGAGTGGTTTGCCACGGGTGTATTGTTGCTGCTAACGGCGCGAGGAAGACAGTTGAGGGAACTTTGGAAAGTGCTGGACTTTTCGACGCATCATTGTCGCGATTTCTGGCGGATGAGGCACGGCTCGCTGACGCTGATGATGGGCGTTTCTTCCCTGCGGATGTCGAGACGTTGGCAATCTCTCGGGACAGGGATGCGATTGGAGCGACTCGAGGTGCTGTGTGTGAGCCAATGTCGTACCAGATGGTGACGGCATGAGGAAGCTGGACTTGGGTTGGCGCCGATGGCGGAGGTAACCCACTCATGTCCAACACTCCAGACGTAGCTCGAGACAGCGGAACTGCTGGTGGAACCATGAAACTTCCCCGTCGGCTCAGTGGGGCTCCTGTTGTCGACGACAACATCCCTAGTCCTTGCACAAATGTTGCACGTCTTGCATAACTGCTTGACTGGATATTTGCCATACCGGCGGCGGCCAACTGCAATTGCCTTGCCATTTCTGCTTGAGCTTGCGCAATTTCCTGTAGCCGCGCTTGAAGATCATTTGTGAAGACCACTCGTCCCAAAGGCAAGATATCCATCTTGCTAGTAGTAGCACCTTTCGCCACGTTGGTGGTTTCGATCAGATTTGCGTCGTCAGCGGGGAGGGTAGCAAGCGGCGGTCGAGGCGGCGATACAGATCGACCCCGAGAAGTGAAATTGACGACTTCTGGGAAGCAATTTTCCAATTGTGTTACTGGATCTGCTCTCCGTCCGGTTCTAGTTTCGGAAGTTTTGGTGACGTGACCCGATTTGTCATTGACGGCCTGTCTTGCTGCTGAAATCGACCAAGTAGATGACTCCAATTCTCTATCCCAGCCAACATCATCTCTTTCTATCTTCAGCGACATGCGAGACCCGTCCTCCTTTCCCAGAGCGGTATCTTCCGTTGTCTCATCAGGCAATCTCTCCGTCTCCTTTCCCATATATACCATCACATCATCTGCGTTGACCGCCCCACCATGCATCTGCTCAGCTATCATATCCCTCATCAATCTCATGATTGTGCATCCCTTTTCAACTATTACGAATGCATCGTGGTACTCCCAATCCACTTGTCGGATTCGCAAAGTCACAGTCTCATTTTCTAATCGCTCGTGCATATGTGATCGCATTTGTGCGGCAGCTCCCGCAAAGGCTTCAGGTTCAAGGTGCTTTGGGGTCCATTTTGGTTGGATGTAAGTGCTGTAATCAAAGATTGGGGGGATGACAAGGGTATTTTTCTTGGGTTTCTTGCCAATACCTTTCCGGCCACCCTTCTTTGCAGCCATACCTGCGGGGGTGCCGTACAAAATAACAGCAAGATTCGAGAGTTTTATATGCAGCTGCTGTAATACACTATTTTTGGCTTGGACGTTATTGCAAGCCATGTGTAAACAACTGGGTTCGGAGAATTTGGAACGAATAGCCAGTGACCCTGAGACCCCTTTAAATCCGGAACGATATGAGATTCATCAGTCTAAGACCAGGTGAGTCGCTCGAAAGCTCGAGTTATGCACATATCGGTAAACTATGTAGTGATAGAATCACCAGCTTCGTGAATGATATTAATATGAGAAGCATTATCTAGGAGGGCCATCATGATTATTCAATTTCAAAGTCCTAGTATACTTTACATCGATATTTAAAGTACCGGGACTTTATATGTGGTATAATGCAACTAATAATCGTATCTATATAGGTGTTTCTAATTGTCTATTCCTTCCAACGAGATGAGACATGATAAATCCTTGTTGGCATGTCAACGCCAACTGACATCATGACGCGCAAACAGCATTGGCAGGCCAATCTATCAAACATCAGCAATGCATCTTGCAGACCAACGTGTTGTTGCGGCCTTGGAGTCAGCCGCCACGATCTCTGCTGGCTTGTTCACAGGTGCTGCCTTGTACATTACTTTGGTGGAGCAGCCGGCCAGGTTCAAGAGTTCCGCGGAAGCGTCAAAGCGTCATTTTCAAGTGAGGCACAAGATGGCGTCTTTCCAATCTCCAAGTTATCCAACTCACCTGCACCTTTAGCATACCTATCCGCTGGCAGCTCGAATGCAGGCAAACCTTGCATTGGTTGCAGGTGGCTCAAGTCTTGTGCTTGCATTGCTGAAGAAGTCTACCAGATACTATATTGCTACTGCTGCTTTTCTTTCCATCCCAGTCTATACAATTGCATGCATTTTCCCCATCAACAACCGCTTGTTGTCGGGCAAGGATCAGGACGCAGATGGGCACGACGTATGGAGCCTGCTACGAAAATGGGGTCTGTTGCATATTCCTCGAGTCGTAGCTGCTGCTGCAGGGTTTGGTGCTCTAGTGGTAGGAAGAAAAGCATAAGTCGGGAATGATGACTTATACGCTGGAAAAACAATATCAATGGCGTATATAGCAGTGTGCTGCCGTCAGGATAGCAGTAGTTTGGACATTGGTTTTCATTGTACAGTGGCAATGCAAACACGAAGTCACGTGCCACCTCGAGCCACCAGCCAAGCTCGCGTTCGTTTGGGCGCTGGCGCCGTTCAACTTGCTTTGGCAGAGAACGGTGACAACATGTCGAGGGTAGGCATGATAAAGTCCTGCCTAGACCGGCTTTTAGCGGAGAGCGCACGCCATAAAGACTTGCGCGACGCGGTCGAGGCGGCTTTGGCACAGCTTCAAGAAGAGAAACAGGGTGGGGAAGACCTTGCTAGAACCATAAGGTAGAGCTGGCTTTTGATAATTAAAATGCAGATTTTTGCTTTCACCCAATCTGCAGCATGCTCATATGCAACATCTTTATGTTATGGCTTTGCTGTATTGTCGTCTCAGTGCTGACAGGTACTGGAATCCTTTCAAGATCGCTTGTCATAGCACTCAGCCGGCTCGGACCCGCGAAGTTGCCTTGGACTGCCTGCAGAAGCTTATTGCCCACAACCTTTTGCGCGGAGCTTTACCTCTCACTGTATCGAACACTCCAACTGCAGCCTCCTCCACAGCTCCAGGGGCACCAGGAGCACCTGACAATGATCTTTCCCAGCTCGACACATCTTCACCTGCAACGTCCCCCCAGCCCTCGGACGAAAACGGTACAGAAGGACAGGACGAAGAAAGTGGTACTCAGCAGGTAGTAAAAGCTGCCGTGCCGGTTTTTGCGCCGAGAAGTACGTCCCTTTTGCCAAATACCCCTGCAGATGCACCCAATTATCCACCGATTCCCTTCCTCATCGATGAGATTATCCATACTGTGTGTACAACATTGGCAATGCACACGGACGAAGCAGTACAACTTCAGGTGCTCAAAGTGCTGTTGACGGCAGTCACATCTACTGGTTGCGAAGTCCACGAAGTGTCACTGCTAAAAGTGGTGCAGACGTGTTTCAATATCCACCTGCACTCGCGGACGCAAGTAAATCAGATGACCGCCAAAGCGTCGCTTACCCAGATGATCAACCTCATCTTCTCCCGCATGGAGCGCTACGCTGAGGTCCTTGCAAAGAGTTTGGAGACCGGATCCATGGGAGAGATTGAGAAGCTGACTGGGTTGAGCGCAATGGGTGCAGAGTCGTTGAACCAGTATCGGAGTAATATAAAAGCACGCGTTATCAATGGGACCAGTGACTTGACGCATGCAGAGGAACCAACGGATGTTTCCAAAGAGCCCGAACCCGCTGATGAAGTTGGGGAGAGACCGTCGAAGCTTGAATCCGAGATCTCAGGCGTTGAGCCACAAGCTGAAACTGATCTGGAGAACAAACACCCGCAGATAGAGGTGGGGTCAATAGCTGCCGAACTACAAGCTACTGGTGAACTGGCGGACAAACCTTTGGACAAGGATGTCGATCCACCAGTTGTCTGTGAGCGCGAGGAAAATGAAAATGGCCTGGATGCTTCCGCTGCAGATGTGGCATCTACAGTGGGGGATGCGGCGGCAGCGGTTTTGCAAGGTACTGAAACAACTACACTAGGTCATGAGAATGCCACATCTTTGATGGGAGCGGCTGCAGATGAAGCTTCGGATCAATCGTCACCCGAATCTCCTACGACCATGGGTAGTAACCAACAACAGCCTGAGCAGTCGATCGAGGTTGGCTCCACTCTTACACCCGCAAGCCCAGTTACAGGCAACAACCCCTACGATCCGACCATTGCTTACTACAACGAACTTCTTCGAAAGGACGTATTTCTCGTTTTCCGTCTCCTTTGTCGCCTCTCCCTTACGTCGGATAGTTCTCAGAACACCATGGCGACATTCAGTGCAGCGAATGTGAAGGAAGCAGCTTCCATGCCAATGGATGAGCTTTCACACCAGTCAACGAAAGCAAGGCAGTTGGCTCTGGAACTCATCATGTCCGTGATGAATAATTGTGGGCCAGTGTTCCAGTCAGACGATCTGTACACGGGCCTGGTTCGCCATAATCTATGTCTATCAATTTCCCGTAACGGAATTACCACGAATCCTACATTGTTCGAATTAAGTCTGTCCATATTCTTGATGGTAACGCGATTTTATCGCTCGAAGCTGAAAACGGAAATCGAGGTGCTCCTCAACACCATATATTTGCATATTTTGGAAATGGGAAATTCTACGTACAATCAGAAACGCATGGTTCTGCAAGGTTTACTCAAAATATGTGAAAATCCTCAGGTTTGTTGCAATAGTCACTACGCAGGCGTGATGTGCACATGAATCAGGCAAGCTAAGATATGATCCTTCAATAGACATTGGCGGAGATGTATCTCAATTATGACTGCGACATTGCTATGGTCTCAATTTTTGAGCGCATTGTCAATGTGTGCAGCCGGGTTGCTCAGGGTCGCGACTCAAACGCACCGCCTGCCCCAAGTGGATTGATGGGTTTGGCTGCCAGCGCAGCTGGTTTGGACACGAAGGAACAGCTGCTCAAAGCTCAGGAACGGCGATTGAAGCTACGAGGACTTTGTTGTCTTGTAGCTTTGGTGACTTCGCTAACGGAGTGGAGTAAAGATGTGGCGCCAAACCTCCCCCTCAATACACCCAGAAGACGAAAAAGTGGAGATTTGTCCAGGGTGTCCATAGCATCCAACCGCGATGCATCAGAGAACAGTTCACGGATGTCTGTTTCAGATGACAGACGTGATAACAAATCTTCGCCTACTCAAAGAAAGAGTACCGATGGGACCAAGCCAGCGAGCGCCGGTTCAGACAACCCCACCAAAAGTTTCTTGGATGCACTTGCCCCGACCAACCAGGTCAACCCAGTATTGGTGTATAAGCATCCGCTACATTCGGTGTCGATGGATCATGTAAGTGCTTTCTTGCTAGCTCTGTTGATTTATATAGCAGATACTGACGACTTGACAGCAGGTGCCATACATGTTTCCGAACAATAGCACAACGTCTTTGCAATCAGTCACCACTGTCACTCCAGATGAGGACTCATCGCAGATCGAAACTGTTGCTTCACGGAAGCAGCTGCTGAGGAATGATATTCGTCAATTCAACATGAAGCCTAAGGCCGGCATCAAGGCCCTTATAGAAGATGGTTTTGTTGAGGAAGACACAGAATCCGTTGCTCGCTTTCTCCGAACGACGGACGGCTTGACGAAGGCTGCGATTGGGGAATATCTTGGTGAAGGTCATCCCTTCAATATCGATGTGATGCATGTTTTCATAGACCATATGGACTTCACAAATATCGACTTCGTTCCAGCCTTGAGGTCATTCCTGCAAACATTTCGATTGCCTGGAGAGGCTCAGAAAATTGATCGAATAATGGAAAAGTTTGCCGATCGTTACTATGAAAACAACCCTGACGTTTTTGCAAAAGCCGACACCGCCTACGCCTTGGCTTTCTCCGTTATCATGCTGAATACAGATCAGCACTCCGCTACAATAAAGCATCGAATGGATAGGAACGCATTTATCAAAAACAACCGTGGTATTAATGACGAAGGGGACTTACCGGAAGAGTATCTTACTGCAATTTTCGACGAGGTGTCCAATAATGAAATTGTATTGGAAGAGGAACAGGCAGGGAAGTTGGCACAAATGGCAATTGGGTGGGGTGCCGGGGATCTCAACGATAGGCAGAGAATGGAACTCTACCGGAAAGAGATACAAATGGTGCAGAAGAAGAGCCAGCAGCTCATTCAAAATGCGAACCGAACAGTCGCACCTTTCCGAACCGCAGTGAATGCTGATCTGGCGCGGCCCATGTTTGGAATGGCTTCTTGGCCTTTAATGGCGGTTTTCAGTCTTGCCTTTGAGGCCGCCAACGAAGAAGAGGATGTCGATGACGCAGCTGAAGGACCGCGCTCGGTGGAGCCAAAGGCAGCAGACCTTTGCCTAGAGGGTTTTGCGGGATCTATACGGTTGGCTAGTATTTTCAGGATGGAGACCGAACGTGATGCCTTTGTGACCTCATTGTCCAAATTGACCGGGTTATCTCACATTCAAGACATCCGACCGAAAAATATCAAAGCCATTAAGACGCTGATTATGATTGCGAATGTCCTTGGAGAGTATCTGGAGTCCAGCTGGATGCAAGTTCTAAAAGCAATTTCCCAACTCGAGCGTCTCCAATTGATTGCAAATCGGGGTTCTTTCGACAATGCTACGCGACAGAGTGGAGACGCGGTCCCTCCTGGTGATGAAGCAACTGCTGCAGATTTACCGTACGGCGGTTCAGCAACCCCTGTACGACAAAGTGCATACCGCACCATTGAAGACTTGACTAGCAATTCTAGACCAAACCCCGCCGTAGAAAAGCTGATCGCAGAGTTCCATAATCAAGCTACCGTAGTGGCGGTTGATCGTATCTTCACAAACACATTGAGACTATCCGCCACAGCCATTATTCACTTCTTCCGGTGCTTATGCCATGTCTCCATGGAAGAGGTAGGACTCGATCCAAGTGCGCCGGTGGGTGGAATGCCGCAGGTTCTACATTCCGGGGCGCCGCGCATGTATTTGCTGCAAAAAATTGTCGAGATTGCCTATTACAACATGCCTCGAATTCGTTTCGAGTGGACGCAAATCTGGCGGATTCTTCAGCCGTACTTCAACACCGTTGCATGCCATCCCAACACTACAGTGTCCACCTTTGCGGTTGACTCTCTTCGGCAACTAAGTATGAAGTTCCTTGAGCGAGAGGAACTGGGACACTACTCAGCGCAAAACGAATTCTTAAAGAGCTTTGAATGGATTATGAAGCACAATGGTAACCCGGCAATCAGAGAACTGATCCTCAGCAGCATGGCACATATGATTGCTGCTCGCGCACGCAGCATACGGAGTGGATGGAGAAGCATTTTCGTGGTCTTAGCCAAGGCAGCACAGTCGAGTTCAGGAGACGAAAAGATGATTAAGACAGCATTTGCAATTGTGCAGGTCGTGTTTCGGGAACATTTCGATGCTGTGAACCATGCTGGAGGATTTGTAGACTATGTGGCTTGTTTGGCAGAATTCGCGTTGTTAGAGGGTAGCGGGCAAACCTACGACGAGGTGGTGATGGGCAGTATTCAGCTTTTGCAGTCTTGTGCAAACTATCTCGTGAAACATGGCAGCGAAACTGTTGAGGGAAAGCCGAGACGGAGCTCTCAGGGGGAGCTAGATGGACAAAAGTCCGTTCCGCCAGCGGTACTCATTAACGGGGCAGCATTGTCGGTCCCACCAACTCCGACTGGTACGCATCCACCTCGTGCTCCATCCCAGCCTTATCTCCAAGCAAACGGAATGGTGAGCGAGGAGCACTTCTTCCTGAAATGGTTCCCTATACTGTCTGCCTTCTCCCGTGTTGTTATTGACTCAGAAAGCGTTACCGTGCGCACCCGGACCATAGATGCATTGTTCGATACCTTAAAGTCCGCTGGCCAAAGGTTTGATGTAAAGTACTGGAAAAACATACAGCGAAGCGTAATTCTGCCCATTTTTGCTGATTTGGGTGAGCGCACCGACTCAGTTTCTCAAGAGCAGTATCGGCCACGAGGAAAGGAGGCAGACACCGCGATATGGGTACACGGCTTGCGACTTTATGCGGACTTGACTACATCCTTTTTTGAGAAGCTGGCAACGGCGGGCCATGCCGAGCTGATGAAAGGTGTTTTGGACCTTTTAATCGGCATGTTACAGCGGCGAGACGAAAAGCTAGCCACGACAGGTGGTATCTGCCTGCACGGGTTCGTACGAGACAATCTGGGTAGAATTGGCAAGTGCGGGTCTTGGGGGGTGATAACGGATGGAGTGGAGAAAGCATTTGGGACAACGTTACCGGCGGAACTACTCTGCTGCGATTACGGGAAAGATTCATCGAAATCGCAGGACGCGAATTCTGACAGGACAGAATCAATAGGATCAGAGGTTGTAAGAGCAGGTTATGCAGCTGCGCGAGCGGTAGGAACGGAAGTTACGTTGGATACGCTTGATTTTGAGCACACGTTAGTGAAATGCGTCACGCATCTGGAGCTCGTTCAAGCATTGCGAGATATTGCATTCACCAAGTTAGTCGGGAGCGGCCGAAGAGGGAGCGAAGCCAAGGTGTACGTGGACAAAACCCAAAGCGGTCGCAATTCCATAGTCGCAGATATGACTGCCACGGAGAGAGCAGTAGATAAGAGCGACCATGGAAGTACTCCTGTACCACCAGTTGTACCGGAGCAAAAGCAAGTGCTGGCCATCAATATCATCCCTCCAGAGTTCCGCCGCCGCTGGCTTAAATGTTTATACGACAGTTACGCGGTTGCGCGGGCGTTCAATGAGGAGAATGACTTGCGTTATGCCATATACCGACGGGGCCTTGTACCTCAGCTTCCCCATTTGGTGAAGCAGGAGACCTTGAGTTTCGCAACATATTTGCGGATGCTGTTTGCCGTCTACCGCGCACAATCGTCCAGTAGACTTTTTCCGAGAGAACCTACGAGTCCCTCGACTGAGATGATAGAAATGGAGACAGACGGGCAGGGCGACAATAGTGTCCTACCAGAACTTGTCAAGCACACACTTGACGTCCTAGGGCGGTACGTTGAATGTCTGAATGACCAGCAACGCAATCAACTGCACATTGGATTATGGAGTCCAGTCGTTGCGATGGTTTTCAAGGAGCTTTCGGGAATGGAAGGGCTGTGGACCGCACAAGCAGAAAATGGGGAACCGAGCGGAAAATGCGCGGAAGCCAGGGAGCATTCAGATGGCACTGTACATGAATTGGGTACTGCAGCGCATAACGGCATATCAAATGGGTCACAACATCACGTTGAACTGAAACAACATGTGCCACGATACTTTAAGTTTGCCGTTAAGATGATGGGTGTTGATCGCCCAGAGGTCCGAACTGCTTTGCAGGAATTCATGGAAAGGGTGGGGGATGAATATATACGATAGTAGGGGGGGATGGCTTTATTTGTACGTATATCAATTATATTTTTGCCTGCTTTCTTAATACGCGCTTTGCCAGGCACGATGGTATTCCTCTGTACTTCAGTGACAGACGTGCTAATAGACTTAGTAGAGTAGCAGCCTTATGCAGTCAGACCTCCGTCGACGACCAAGCACTATATGCACAATCGGTATCAGGAATTGCTCGGTGGCCAAAACTTCGGGCATTCGGGTCCGTACACTTACCTCTCCAGTAATATACTCTGCTGTCGCCAGGAACATGGCTGCCTGCGCAATCTCCTATAATCCGCCAGGCCAAGAATGTTTCAATGAAAAACGTTTCGTGTTTGCGAAATCCTAACATGTTAGTACCTCTGGTTTTCCAAACCGGCCCAGTGGTGTCGAGGCAAGAATCTCTTGTCTCTTGCGTTCTGACATCCCTTTGTAGGAGTAAATTACAATTGAATACTAGGTTATTCGAGTGGATCGACGCTCATCAGAGAATGTAGATACCAGCAATCATGTCTGTTTCGATGTAACCCGGTGCTATCGCGTTAACACGAATGTTTCGACTTCCCAGCTCACGCGCGAGAGATTTGGTAAAGCCTGAGTAGTGGTGTGGTTAGGCACCCATCCAGGAGCGTCTTTAGTAGGGTACCTATAACTCCAGCCTTGGATGCTCCATACACGCTCTGCCCTTCGTTCCCTCTCAGTCCGACGGCAGATGCAATATTCAGAATGGACCCTAATCTCCCCAGATAGGGAACATCAGCCGGCATTTGGATGAGGAAGCGGGTAGAGTGTGGATATCTCGCACCTTTCTTTCGTTTTATCATTCCTTTGACAACTGCGCGGCTAGTGAGAATAGTTGCCATTAGGTTGATGTTAAGGAGCTCCAACGCTCGCGAAGAGTTTTGTACAGCAAGCACGGCGTCGGACACAACCCCTACGTGGTATGGGATTTTGAGTGAAATCAGCGCTTATGCATATAAATAAATGATTGATTAGGAACCTGCAGAGTTTACAAGGATATCAACATCACCCAGGGCACTGATATGCTAATTAATGAATGGTATCGGTACAGTTCATAAAGTTCCTTGCAGTTATGGGTGGGCAGGAACTCTTGTGGTACCTTTCCCAGGTCCTCCACTTCCGGAATGTCTGCCAGATTGGCTTGCAGAGTCACCACCCTATCCCTCATTACATCATCTGCTATATGTCCTTTCAGTCTCTCGTCATTGAGCAAAGAGTAACGGGCCCCCTCTAAGTGTTCAGAGTTACGGGAAACGAGTACAATTCGACCCCATCGCTGTGCTGCAAGAAACGAGCGAGCGATTTCTAAGCCGATGCCACGACTACCGCCTGTGATGACAGCTATTGACTGCGACTTCTCTGGTGTTTTCTGTGCATAACGGGACCAGCCTGCGACGGACGCTAGACAACGTTGCCCTCGGTACATGTCCACCTGCAAAAAACTGTCGAAAGTGGAGGTGAAAGCGGGACGAGAGACGCGTCGCGTTCGCTCACTCCCTTTGAGAACCGGCGATCGTTCAAATTAATCCTTTGACAAACACATGCATCCTCGCTAGCTGTCCACCCCTCTCCAGCCGCTATGATGGTAGTCTGCTGAAATGGTCTTGATATCAGCCGGGTCAAATCTCTTAAGATCTTTTGTTGATCTCTCTTTCAGTCATCGTACCTCCAACTTCAAGATCCCACCCTTGAGCGTTCTTTCCGCGGACACAAAGATGTGATAACAGGCTTGTGCTTCAAGCCTTCCATGACGCAGCTGGCTTCGTCCTCTATGGATCACTCTGTAATGGTGTGGAACTTTAAACCGCAATTGAGAGCATTCCGCTTTGTAGGTCATAAGGTAAGCCTTGTAAACAAAGTCATGATTTCGCAGATCGGTTGTTTCAGTCACGGTCCGCACATGCGGCGGGCACGGCAGTGTATCATTATAATTGCATATTGACTCTTACGATACCCGAGTAGGGGCCAGTGACGAGCGTGGACTTCTCACCGGCTGGGCAGCTTTTGGCAAGTTCGTCTCGAGACAAAACAGTTCGGCTGTGGACTCCAAACGTGTAGGTGACCCTTTTGCTAAGACGTTCAACCGACCACGGC
The DNA here is from genome assembly GCA_006535965.1 of Spizellomyces sp. 'palustris'. Classification (NCBI taxonomy): domain Eukaryota; kingdom Fungi; phylum Chytridiomycota; class Chytridiomycetes; order Spizellomycetales; family Spizellomycetaceae; genus Spizellomyces; species Spizellomyces sp. 'palustris'. Next base: position 147,153 of record QEAR01000022.1, on the reverse strand, counting down.
CTTTCTGCCTACTTTTCGGTTAACCCGATGGACAGCAAGGGTGATGTCACAGTCTTTAAAGCGCATACCTCCTCTGTACGAACAGTACAGTTTTCTCGCGATGGTGACTCCTTGTTAACGGCATCTGATGATAAAACTATTAAGGTGAAAGATAGCTTAAAGGCGGTGAATGGATGAGCTCTTCCTGATTGCGGGCATTGGGTTGCAGTTGTGGTCGACTCACAGGACAAAATTCCAATATACTCTTGCGGGACACCTGAATTGGGTTCGAACAGCACGGTTCTCCCCGGATTCGCGTCTCATTGTATCAGGAAGTGACGACAAAACGGTCAAACTATGGGACTTGGGCAGCAAATCTTGCGTGAGAACCTACTGGGACCATACGGGGTAAGGGTGGAACATTTTTACGTGCTAATTCTTTGATAGATACGGCATATGAATCAATTGAAATGTGGTAATCAATTTAGGATGGTATCATCGGTTGCTTTCCACCCTGCAGGCACCGTCGTAGCATCTGCATCAACCGACCGATCTATCAAGCTTTTTGATATCCGAACGCACAAATTGATACAACATTACGGTGATGCACATGGAGGGGATGGTCAGTCAGCCGGTGGCGGAGCAGGGGTGAACAGTATAAGTTTTGGCGGACCTGCGGGCGAGTGGCTCATCAGCACTGGATGGGACGGTGTAGTGAAGGTACGCCAGCGAACGGTGCATCGCAGATGTTGATTGCTGTCTGATCATATTATGACTATTTCTAGATATGGGATTTGAAAGAGGGGCACCTGTTTTATACCTTGCATGGCCACAAGCACGGACCAACAACAGCAGCGGTATTTTCGCCACATGGAGATCATTTTGCTACCGGTGGCAGCGACTCGCAGGTCATGGTTTGGAAAAGCAACTTCGATTCCATTTCCAGTCCAGCGGGAACAGATGACAAGGACGTGGAAGACACAGGTCTGTGCAGAGACCTTGCGAATGTTGACGAAACAAACGTCGTGTCCTGACTTTGCTTTGTGAAGGGGCACACCGCCGACCACTTTCCCAATCACACCAACATGCTCTATATACCGATACATTTACAGCGGGTCGTTCGCGGGCGCGAAGCAAAAGTCCAGTATTGGCAGCACCCGTGCCAATTGCTGCATCCGGAGGTGTAACTGCACAAAGAAAAGGCACCCCGATCTACGGTTCAGGAAAGGTTAACGGAGGAAAGTTCGACCGACCGCCGATAGTCGATGTTGGTGCCTCATTATTTGCTGAAAAGGTCTATTCTCCTCCCGTCCGTTGGCTGTGTCACGGTATTCTCACGTCCTGACACGCATAATTTCAAAAAGGATCTTGAAGAAGATATTGTTTTGCCACCTTCGCGACCTACCACATCACCTATCCGAGAAATGCGCAGTTCCCAACAGCACCAAGATAAACAGACGTATACCACACCTCTAGAAGTCCGAACCATGCCTAACGAGATCGCCTCTACCCTTCAACATATTGTCAGACAGGTGGACGTTCTGACACAAACGATGAGCATCCTTGAGGTGAGTATCGTCCTCAGTTGTGTGTCAGTCCCATAAGAATGTGTAATTCAAATAAACGAACAGAGTCGATTGACAATGAATGAAGATCGGGTAGTGGAAATGGGTCGACGATTTGGAGATGCCATCGAGCGCATTGACTGGATGGCGTCTCGGTGGACCAGAACTAATGCGTCTACAGTTAGCAGCAATGCGCCGGAAGGGTTGAGTATACCACAGGACGGAAACGATGCTTCAGGGCAGCAACCTGCCGACCTGGATGCAACGATCGCAGGAGAGAGAGCTGTCCCTAATACTGACCGGCCTGAAGCAGAGAGGACGGCTATATAGCATATATACTGGTAAATGAATGAGAGAAGCAACAACGGCAGCTTCTGTAAATAATTATGGTCTACCTTGCAAGTCTAATTGTAAACACCGAACATAAATCTATCTATGTACAACTGGATTGAGGACATCCGTGGTCACCCGCCAGCGTTATCCCGATCCTTTGTTGATATCAGACCTTTCGAATTGCCAATTGGTCCAGTAGTTGCATTTTGCCGCTGCGCGTGTTGATGTTTTGGTGTCCTACCGTTCTTCCTTTGTGTGATAGGAGCCGATGTTTTGACTGTTTTGATTCTCAATGGATAATATGTGGCACTCCTGGCTATCGACTTTGTGGTACCTGAATTTGTATTTGATGGACGTTGCAACCACGGTATATTGGGTGGAGAGATTCTCGAGGCGACGAGAGCGCAGAGGTCGTCGAATCGTGGTGTGTCGTTCTAGGAGTAGACAGCACAAGGTATCACGGTTATTCTACGGTGAAGCCGTAGTCTCCAATCCTAACTTACTTTAATACCCAAAATGGTCAGCCGCTTGATTCCTAACGCTGTTGCCAATGCAGCTTCTGCCCCTTTTGCAAATGGACATAGTAACACATTGTCTCCGGCCAGGTAAGTGAGCGTTGGAATGTGAGCATACAGGTGCGAAACTGGTACATCTCCACTGCACAAGAATACGAGACGCAGTTGGCTGGCTGTGAACGTTTGAGCTGTGGTGCAAGAATCTTCGAGGATTCGAGTAACTTTGTTGATGCCTAGAACAATATCCTGCAGCGGTGCAAGCGCCTCAATACCGGTATCAATGGGTGGGTTGAGTAGCGGTTTCGGGAGCACTTCCGGGGCCTCAATGGCTCCACCGCTCATGCCCTTCCTCTTTTTCTTCTTCTTCATAGCAGCTTCTAGTTCATCTAATGTCTGCGGCACTTCCTGAGTCGCAGGTTTTACAGCAGCAGCCAAAATGGCCGCTCGAGACTGCTTCCTTGCAATAATTTTGTGCGCAACGTCCTCCTTTCTTCGTTCACACTGACCCTGTCGGTGTTCGCCTACGGATGTGAGGAGCCTGGTAATCCGAGTATCAGATCGCCGACTCCCTAATTGCCTGCATGTCAAGTACAATACCTGCATAGCGCTTGCAGGATTTCCTCATTATCTTCCGTACTAAGTGCAGGCCTAGCATGGTGTGATAGCGATCAGAGAACCAACAAAGGAAAGGCAAGCGTCTCAGTTCTATTAGACTGCTGGCAAAACTCACCACTCAAATTGAAATGGTGAATCAAAGACGTGCTTGAAGACGGTCCGCCTCTTCTGGTCCCGTAACACATTCTCCTCGTCCGCTATCAATGCTTCCTGGGTAAGTGCTCTCGCGTGCGATGGCCTTGATTTGCGTTGCGGTCGGGGAGAATTCATGATGGGCGAAAATGACAATGCAACCAGGCGTTGTCGGTGGTCCTTTTGGTTCAGATCGGCACAGTTTTGTATGTTACATAATCTTTGATAGTCACGTGTAATTCTTAAGATGTTCAGTGTTTTAATAAGATGGCCAGCAGTAGTTTTTACATAAATCTTTTATTATTCACATGGCCAATCCAGTACTCCTGGTTGCGGTGTATGCTCCTAATGAGCATTCTTGTGGGCTATTCTGGTCTGGAGTCAGAGTATCGACGGGTTGGGTCTCTTCCTCTTGTATTAAGTCGTCCCTAGCTGCCCTCAACGATGCCTCAAATGCCTGTCGCGTTGATTCATTATCTGGATCAAGTTCCAAACAAATTCGGAAGCATTCCACGGCGGCCTTTGGATTGCTGGTTTTTAAAAGAGCATCGCCGACCGTTCTAATAAATAGTGTTGGTTAAAAAAAAGAGTCATAGAGAGGTTATAGCACTTGAGTATCCGGCTGCTTACCGCAAGACGTCAGCATCTCTGATGCCCAATCGTAGCGCTTGCGCGATACACTGATTTGCTTCAAAGCTGCGGTTGAGCTTCAAGTTGAGTAATGCTAGATACGCCCATACATCTGCATTGCGATTGTTAAGAACATTCGCTTCCTGTTGACAGCCACAAAGAGGGAGTTTAGGAAAACATGTTGCTTTTGTTTAGCCAAAGTTTTCGCGCGTAAATGTAAGTACCGCTAAGGCATCCTCAGCTTCTTCCCAATCTTCAATCGCCATGCAGGCTTTTCCAGCACCAAGCCATGATGCGGTGCTCGGGGCAATGCCACTGGCTCGAAGGTACATGGACTTGGCTAGTCGTGCCATTGAAATGTCAATGCGGCCATTTTCGACAGCATTTCGAAGATATATTGAACCAAGGCGAGTGTACACCATGGATATATTGGTTGGTTCTGAAGAGAGCCAGATCAGCAAGGTCAAAATGCATGTATCACGGAAGAGCGATAATCCTGCAACAGCTACCTTGTAACAGGGAAAGCACTGTCTCGTATGACACCTGAGCACTATCCCAAAGCTTTTGTACGTACTGGAGGTCACCTTTTGTACCATATCAGTATGTGCCTGAAAATAATGCGTTTACAGACTTTGCCCATACCCAAAGCCGCCCAAACGTTTGGCTCATCTTGCTGAATGCCCAATGCGTCTTTCAGGTGCTCGTTTGCCAACTTATAGTTCGAGCGCTGGACCTCAAGCTGACTAAGAAGTAGGTAAGGTTTAACTCGAGGACCAGTTTCAAGGATTTCCTAAAGAACTAGGCTTAAACTGTGCCCGGAAAGTAGAAAACAGTGAAAAAACACCCACTTGCGAAAGCGCACGCTCTGCGAGCTGTCCAGCATGGCAGTGTATGAGGAACTCGGCTACCAATAAGAAGATTGATGGTGCATCTGGTAGCTGGTTAATTTATCGAGCGCTAACAGAGTGGATGATCGAAAAGAACCCTCTTATACCTGATGGCATAGTGCTATTGTGTAGCTTTGCAGCCTCCATTAGATAGTTTTCAGACTCTTCTTCCTCACTAATAACATCATAGAAAAGTCCCTGGTGGAGAGTGTAGAATGTCTCAGAATCTACAATCACTGACGCCTAGACTGCGAGATTCATTTAGTTCAACTCACCAACAGTGTCAAACTCAATGTATACTTGGGCTGCAGCTCCACAGCCGTTACGAGGTAAACACGCGCTTCTTCAAAGCGTTCATGAATACAACATAGAGCGCCGTATGCTAGCAAACTGTCGGATGTGATGGCAGAGATGGTCAATAGTAGATTTTTTAAGTGATGTCATCCACAACTGCACCTTGGAATGTGCTTGGGATTTTTTGACAATATTTCACGAAAGCATTCTTCGCCTTTCGACATCATTCCATTTCGCATACAAAAGCATCCGTAGTCAAACCTGAACATAAATACTCAGTTGGAACGAAAAAAGGACAGCACGCACTAAACGTTTCCCTACCATGCCTGCATGCTATCCTCGTACTTTACTATCCGCTCTTGGTGGTACCTACTGGCAAGATCCGTAAGATGATCCACTTCTGCCGTGTCAGCAAAATTCTTCAATGTTTGGAAATCGGCGGTCTTTGTAAGGGTTGGGTCGACAAAGGCCGTAGATTTGTCCCGGAACATCTGCCTTAGCCATGAGTTTGAAGCTGACTGTGGAACATGGTCGAGCCCTATCTCATACCTTGTTGATCAGCAGATGCATTTGGTCGACGAGGTAAACGTATACCTCGGACATGAACAGTTGGAGTTCGCTTTTAGATGCGAAGGGAGATTTGCGCTTGAATTGCTAGAGTCAGTGGAAGCCATCTATCAGTGAAACCGGTACAGATTGACACATTACAACTGTTTGTTTACCTCCCGCACGACCTCAACCACGGCTCCCTTCAACTGCTCTTTGAACATGAAGTATGCTCCGCTCTTGTTCAAATGAAAGAAAAGCCGCTTTCTCCGCTACATTGCACGGGAAAGCACTATCAGAAAAGCGGTCTGGTGGGGGAAAATCTGCGAACCCATTACCCACTTGGCGCTCCTCCGACGAGGTCTCTGAGGCGACCGATATGCCATCAATAGAATCCCCGCGTTTCTCTGCCTCCGCTACCAGTACTGTCTCACATTCCTTGACCAGCTTTCGAACAACCGCTTGAACCTGTGTAAGGTACTCCTCGTTGGCACGTTTCGAACGTTTTTCGTAGAGAAGTTGAGGTGGAATTATGCGACGGGGAATAAAGTCACTGACTGATTTGGTTATCTGGGTGTCATATCGAGTAGTATCTTAGTGTCTCCACGTGTGGATATTAGGTTCAAAAATCGTCTTGTACATACCGGCTGTAGCTTCTTCTTGTCGAGAAGAGGTTTTTCCAGCAACAGCTGAAGGCCGATACTGGTACCCAAGCTTTTATATAGGTTCGAAGAAGCTGTAAAATAGCATTCTGAGCACAGGCCCTTCCGACTCTGACATAGACAATTCTCTCTATCTCTAGGGAAGATGCTACTTCACGCCTTACCATCATCCTTTGCTCCCCTTCCCTTCTTGCTTGGCGTCGGACCAGGAGCTTGGCTGTCCAAGGTCGTGGTCGAACTCGCCAATGCACCACGTGCTTGGCTCAGACCCATTCCGTCGCTAAGTGGACTTGCTGGTGGTTCAAACACGTCCAACGGCCAGCGACCTTTCAAGCCCATTACTCGCGGAAACAAGAGCGAAGACATATCCATGATGGCTCGACCGCGATATTTATTTACATTAGAGTCTACCACGTGGGCGAACTTGGGTTGAACCTCTCGAACAAACTGTTTATAGACAAGGCCGTCATTTAGTGCAGGCTATTTTCAATGTGCTCAGGTACTCGTACCTCGACCTCCGTCATGTGTTTACTCTGAATCTTCTCCCTCAACCGGATAACCGCTTCGGGTGGCATCCAGACCACATGTGTGGCGGCCCACGAAACTTTCTTGATGGTTTCCGCAAAGACTGGCCGTTCCCTTTCAGATGGGGTGGGAGGGACGGGCTGAGTTGCGGAGTCGTTTTCGCCTGGGGCTGGAACATAGCGAGTCTCAGAATCCAGTTGTGCAGAGTTGGTCCCCTGGTTACTTGTAGCAGGTTTGGGCATCATGATGGGTTGCGGGGAAGTGAGAGCCGCGTCTAGTATGGAATGTCGATTGGTTCTGAGACTGGACAAGGGATAGTTATCAAGATAATTACCTGTCACAACCGGTATATCAGTGACCATTAATGTTCCGTTTGGGATGGAAACTAATCGTTCTGGAGAGGATTCGGCTGGTACCATAAAATTCAGAGTGTATGTGTATATATCTATAAAAACAAGATGGTAGAAGATCAATCTTTGGACATGCACTGAGCGATATGCCGCGCATCATACTCGAATTCAAATCTTTCTCATTCCCTTCCTTTAATGTCCACTCATCTGGAACAGGGAAAACATCGTCCACTTTAAATGTAAGGAAGGTGCCATTTTCGACCACCTCGGGTTCAATGAGAGGCGCCGAGAGTATGACCTCCACGTCAAACTCTGGTCCATTTTTGGTGTGCTCGTCCGCATCTTTTCCCAGCAGTCGTGTATTTGCGTAGCTGATGGGTACAGTTGCCTTGAAAGACAGCGGTGGAGGCGGTGGTGATACATCTGGGTTATTTGGATCTCGCGCAGGATATTTGAAGAAATGTGGAAACATGCTCAATTCTCCTTCCCCAAGCACCGTGGTCTTCTCTTTTGGAAGAGATTCAATAAGAGTGAAGTGCAGTTTCTTGTTAGCAAATGTGTCGATAAGAGTCTGCCACAGGATGTTTAGACGTCAGTATACTGTCTCCTGATGTTCCACTACATATTTCAAATACCTCATCCACAAGAAAGGACTGCTTCACTCCAAAATTATACTGAGGGTTGGGATTATCTATGACCACTGGCGACTAGGTGACTCTCACATCAGCATCTTCCTCAGCAACATCCAGATTCCCCACGGCTGCTGTCAACCCACCTCCCTGTAATCAAAGTCTGCAAATTGTACTCTCACAAACGAGCTAACGTGATCTCCCTTAGCTCCCTTGACGTTTTTAGCGGACAGCACTTTGATGGGTAATCAGAAGAGTTAAGGCTTTCAACAGAAACTCCATTTGCAAAACCATAACCAAGTAAAATATTGATAAAGGATATTAAGCAAAATTCCGCCTTCCATCGTCGGCACACCCGCATGTTCGTCCGCTACTTCTGGTCTTGCGACATTGAGAACGTTGGTGGATGAGGTCACACTAGGCCGACGACTAGTTCGTCCACTGCCAGGTTTGGCACCTCCGGCTTTCAAGCGAGCCCCTCGATCGGCCATTCTACTTGAAATCTATCTCTCTGTTAGCAGTATTCACTTTATGATGAACAATTCGTTGTGTATTACCTGCAATAAGCCGTAATCGCCTTACGAATGGTGACTCGTTTAATGTTATGGCGCGCTGACAGCCAAGACGCGTGCACCAGACGCGATCGTTCAAGTCCGCCTGATTTCGTAATCAGGGTGGTGTCCGGTGCCGACACAGAGGGATCCTATGGTCCGTCGCACATTACACGAGTAACCATGAGCAGCCAAGAGGAACTCGCCGATGCACTCATCCAGCAACGTGGCCGCGAAGCAGAGCTTGACCTCGAAGTTCGAGGGCTTCGGCGCACCATTGAGGTGCTGAAAAACAAGGTACGTCGACTACATGTGCAACCGCTATGTACCCTGCAAAGTGTTTGATTGATTATGCTGCCGTCAAACAAACAGAACGCATCTCTTCCTAATCCTCCCGAAGGGCACACGCAGAAGATACAAGTCCTCGAAGCCGCCGTGAAGGATCTTCAACGTGAGCTGCGGAGACAGGAATCAGAGCATGATGAAATTATTGAAAGGACACTGAGTACATTGAGAAGGGGAAGTTCTGGTAGTGTTGGCGGGAAAGATCTAGGCGGTGGGGAGGGTGGTGACCGAAAATGAGATTTAAAAGGTGACATGAAGACCAAGGACGGGCCTGAAAGGGTTGTTCGGTACACCGTGCACCAAAGGGATGTACAATCTGCCTTGGATTTACTGCTGGAGCATCAAGCCGGCCAAGGTGAACTGGAGTAACTATCGTACATGCAGTGTTGAAAGCTTGTCCATATGCTGGCAGCTACATATTTCCAACTTCGCCTGTATGTACCTTAATATCTGTCTCTACTAAGATCTTGTGACCCATCCTAGCCTGTCATCCAGCGTGGATTACGACCAATGAATTACCTACACATCAGGTCGTTCCTCGCTGGCCTCTCCTTCCGGACCCTTGCCTTCGCCTCCCTTTGGTCGTCCCGCCAGACCCTTCCCTTCGCAGATACTGGGATAATAAAACCGATAGCACATGTATGAAATCGTAAATCCAAGTAAAGCCCCAACTGAGACGTCTTCCCAATGATGCATATTCTGCTGAAGTCGGGATACCGCTAGTAAGCAAAAGATAGAGTTGCGTATCGGTTAGCTACAAAATCCATTGGTAATAAGGAAGATATGCACAATGGTACTCACCCACATACAAAACAGTCAGTAACGGCAGTGTGCAAATCAACACTCTCCACACACGTCCTTCAGGCCTTCGTCCATCAAAGCATCCTACACCCAAGGCCGCCACTAAATACCAACATGCGAACCCAAGTCCCGCCGCTGTTCGAGAAGCGTGACCGGACGGAAACGACATGTGCCCTTTTCGAATCTCAGACGTATCGTTAGAGCGGCAATTTAAAGTTATGGGATCTGGCTGACAACGAGCTAAAAAATCAGGACGTAGCCGCCCAACGAGCAATTTGGTAACAGTGACTATGAAGAATGTCAATGTGACAGACACTAATGTCCCCTGAGGAAGAGAATATGTGGGCCTTCTTTGTCACTAAACATTGTCCCAGGTCTGAAGCTCGGACTCACCAACAGGGCATGGTGAACGTCTTTCAAAACCACCTCCATCCACCACTGTTTTTCGTCAGCACCTTCCTGCTTCATCCACCAGTCTTCCTCATCTCCCCCTCTGGAAGACCATGCAAGCCTCACGACCCACACCAAAGTCACTACCAGCATTGCACCGCCCAAAGCCATGACCCAGCTCAATGTCCTCGAAACGCTTTCGCCCTTTCGCGGATATGCAATTTCGGGGTCATTCAGCTGAAAGTCGCGATGAAAAGGTTCTGGAACAGCATCAAGATACAAGGAGAAACCGAGGAGCAAGAAGGTGAAGAGGTAATCGAGGATGTACAGAGGGTGGAAGAACGGACTTGAAATTGGTGGCGGGGGATGTCGGGCGGACGGATACAGGAGCGGGGTAGCCGACGTTGCACCTTGATGATAGTGTGGTCTATTATGGTGGTGCGGGCGAGTCATGGATACTTGTCTGGGTCCGAAATTCGCTTTGGGGATGATGGACGGTGCAAGTGCAGGGGGTGATGACGGCAGTTGATTACGCGTTTTGACATATCGTCTCTAATCAGTCAATTTCATGACTTATGTTTTTATAATTGCTATACAAAGGATGAAATAATTACGATGGCTTTCAACCCGCCAACAACCCCTCCTGGAGACAGCCTCCCTCTATTCCAAAATGACAGTCGCCCCTAGTGCTTCCAGTGTTTTCTTCATCTTTTCAGCATCTTCCTTGTTCACGTTTTCTCGAATCACCTTTGGCACACTCTCGACAAATTTCTTGGCCTAGTACAATCAGAAGGGATCAGGATCACCAAGAAACAAGGCAACCACGACACTGTTGCTCACCTCAACCAAATTAGCGCCGGGAATCATCCCCTTGATCTCCTTGATAATCTTTGCTTTAGAAGCGGCGTCGAACTTCTCTAGCTTCACTTTGAACTCTGTCTTCTCAGCGGGCTTCTCCTGTAAAGAAATCACGGCGTTAACACGCGTTTCTGCAATCGGAAAATGCACCACCACATGGGCATGATTATACCTCGGCGACTGGTGCAGCTGCGGCTGCCGCATTTCCAGCTGACGCGGGGACTGCAACCGGCATGGCAATATCTTGGATGTTCAGGCGCGCCTGTTCCGTTCAATCTGACGATCAGTACATCTTATACATATCATGACCTGTTCCTCTCTTCTTTTAAAGTCATCCACACCTACCTTCAGCGATGACACAAGCCCAGCCGTCTCCAACAAGGTCAAGGTTGCAATTTGATCCACAATCTTTGTGATCTTGGGATCAACCTGCTCTTGTCGTGTGGAGGGAGTAGAGGCGAAGGTGCGGACGGCGGCTGGGAGGATGGGGGTGCAGGTGGTGCGGAGACTAATCGGAAAAAGAAAGACAGTCCGTTAACGAAAAGCGCTTGTTGACGCAGCGCCATAAACACGGCAATTCTAGGTCTTCAGAAGAGCTCTCACATCATCATCCGCTCGGCTACCCCGCCAAGACTTCTCACAGACAAGTGCACTAGCCTATATACCCTATCGTCCCCACTATATACCCTATATCAATCCTCAATGCTCACATTGTTTGTCGGCAAATGGGCCGGGCAACACTCGCGATGTTTCGTGCTACAAATGACTGAAATAGCAATATCCACAGACATTAATTCCTCACAACTTATAGACAATCCTCCTCAACAGCAGACAAAGCACCAGGCCATGCAAAGCATACCATTTTGGCAAAAGAATAAACAGTGATCTTGCTACTGACGCCGTCGCTCCTCCAAAGTCTGCCGAGTTCAAAATTTCGACAGGCATGGCAACCTACAGGAATCACCATAGCAACAAATGACCAAACGCGAGTCGCTCTCGCCCACGTCCGCGACTTGCGTTTGTCATGACTATCCGGCGGACGGGACTGCAGCGGGATGTCTTGGACTTATATCGCTCCTTGCTGCGTGTAGTTCGAACAAAACCTGAGGTATTTACCTCTGTACTGTTGCTGAGCCTCGTGCTCCTTGTCGTAATCTATTTGACTTTGCAGTCGTCGCGAGATCATTTCTACACGTACATACGGTCTCAATTCAGGCAGGATGCTTCCAGCGTATCTCAGAGGGACATCTCTACGATCGAGTTCATGCTGAGAAAAGGACGACGACAACTAGAGGTCCTGAAGAGTGATAACGTAGTGGATATCTCCCCGCCGTCATATTAGAACGTCACACTTTGGCACATCCATGATATCTTGTACATAATGGCATAGTATATATATATACCTAGTTTTCACGGCTGATTTGGCACGCTTTATAGAATCATCAAGCGTGGTCGCTACTACACTCTACCAAGTCATTCGACCTAGCAAAGGGTTTCTGGCAACCTTGTGGGTTTTAGGTAATCAGCTCCATAACGGCGCACGCAAGTAGGAAGGTGGCCATAGTGTCAATATCCTCATGTATTAGGCAATTCAGTTCTCATCAACCACGACAATCTACACCAAGAAAAATCCCAATAGTCCCCTGACAGCAGGCCTCAACGCCTTGTGATGGTACTGATACGCGCTCAACAGGTAGCCCATTCCCATCGCAAACAAAGCCACATCTCCACCAGGAATCTTGATCCCGCCCATGCCAAGAGCATGGGTGATCCTCCACCACGAGCTTTCCAGGGCCTTGGGAAGGCAGTATAATCCAATTTCCCTACGCCGTGACTTTCTCTCAAGCAAAAGGGAGAAACCACAGAGGAAAGACCCTAAAAGGGGACCCAGAGTGGTGTCTTGCCGGGTAACATTTCGCACGACGCAAATAGGCGCCCACACACCTGCAATGAATGTTGCGAGGAAAGTCGACGAGCGAAGGGCATTTGTTGCGACGTGGAGGACCGTTGAAGGGAACTGGTTGGAAAAAAAGCGTCGCCGGTGGAAGATCAAGGCAGGAAGGAGGTGAACGGGGATGTAGATTTTCAACGCGTCGAAGAATCCGCTACGCCATACATCCACCAGATGGTTCCAACAGCCTTCAATTCCGCAATGAATCAGCGTACATGAAATAAATCCGTTTACGGGATCCCCAGCAGCAAATCCATAACCCATTTCTTCTGCATAATCGCCAACAAGATGAGCATGTCCAGTGTCTTTGCCGTATACCATAACGCCTTTCCCCAAGAGCTTGACGGCCTCGAGAAGACGATGGTCCATACGTGACATTTTCTGGATCCATTTTACATAGCTACGCGGTAGGGCTTCGGGACTGGCATAGCGATATAAATGGTCTGAGGAATCATACAGCGCAGAAATCAACGATTTATATACTTACTAGTAGAACCAACAGTACATGATCTGGGTGCAGCATGCCACAAACACGGATGTGTCCATATTGTTCATCAATATCGGTGGTACCCATCGCAACATCCTTTGAATCTTGTGATTCTGGAACGAGGCAAAAGAGTCCACAGCCCTCACCAATGTGAACAGCGCAAAGTCGGCTCGCCGGGCGGGTTCAATGGTCAGGAGTGCCAATGCACTGGACGCGGCTCCTGCAAGGAAGGTTGGAGATAGGATGTTGCGGGCCGGCGGGAGTTGCGGGGGATTCTTGTTGGCGTCTATTTGACGTTTAGAGTCAAGGTTGGGAGATGCTTCGCATGGATGATCATCGGCTTCCGCGGCCAGCGACACACCTTCAACGACAGATCCCACCACGATTCCGTTTCCATACTTTTTACCATCCCATGCGACAGCCGTCTTGCCATCCAGGGGCCTCCACCCAACCTTCCGCGCTACCTCCCAAAACAGACGATCGAATAGACGAAACCCGCCAATCAAGACTAAGAAGAACCACGGCAATCGAGCCTTGAAACTTTGGCTCAAGATTTGAAAGAGCGGGCCGACTAGCGAGTGCGCAGCAGCTTTGGAGCTGTGTTTTCCTCGCGAGACGAGTCTCTTGAAGATTAGGGACACAATACGCGGGATGCATGCCACGGCATAGCCAGAAAAATACGCTTTGAGGGCGGACAGGAAGATACGGTGAAAAGAAGCCTTGAAAGGAGGCACAAAGAGTGGGCTAGATTCTGTCAACTCTGAGGCATCGTGGATGAGTTTCCGCGGAACGGGTGCTGCCGACATTGCGACAGAGTGTCAGCAGGTTGGAGACAAACAAGTTTTTACTGAGGACGAGATGACAACGGGAATTGACGGCTCCCGGAGTATCCGGCGACTTGATATTTCCGCGAAGCGTGAAAGCGGAGGTGTACACCATCGCCCTCCTTGTAGTACGCTTACCAACCACCCGCGTAATCGATCACTTTTAAAATAGTTTAGGCAGATAGGAATTATGTAAGTCAATAAATTTTAATCCGCATTGGTCCAGTGGTTAGGATCCCGCGCTTTCACCGCGGTGGCCGGGGTTCGATTCCCCGATGCGGAGTGCCTTAATGTACTGTGCATACTTTCGTCCTATCTCATTTTCCGCCAGCGTTGACCGCTTTTATTTTTGATGGAAAGCAATATATGTGTAGCCTCTCAATTAAATGGACTAGATTAGAATACTTCGTGTCTTTGCTCTCACCCCAAACACAACACTACCTTACCCTCCCAAAACTTCATGGATTCCCTTCAGTGCAATACCATACATGACAACACCCTCTCCACCAGTGCTGCCCTGATCTCCTGCCCACCGGACAACACCTCCGTGCCTGCCCGCCAAAACATCAATGCCAGCACGAAGCAAGTATCGCTTCTTGAGTTCAAACTCTGCCCGTTTGCGTCGCTCCCAGCCGCGACTCGGCAGGGCTTTGGTGGCTTCTGAGACGAGATAGTGGAGAAGAAGATACGCGTGTTCTGACAAAATGAGTGTCACGAGAAGTGTGGGAAGCCGGTGCTGAACTTGGCTAGTGGCTGGTTCGTCAGGGACCCACTTGTAGTAAAGAATACTGAGAGATGGAGCTGTCAAGGAGCTCAGCCAGCTAAATAGAGTCTATGAAGAATGATTTTCAACAACTGATGAATTAACGACAAATAACGCATCATGCTGCTCACAAGGTTCTTCAACCACGGTCCAATGTTGTCCGCACGTTGTGGAATTGGTCGCCTGAATATAAATGACAAGGTTCAAAAGTGTTGACGGCGCTTTCGAACTAGCAAAAGCCTTTACCTGTTGGCCTTGCAAATCTTGAAGGCGTCTGCTCTCAGTTCCAAAAAGTTATTTACTAAACAAGCCAACGGTGCCAGTGGCCATGCAACCGAAAATAAGACAATATAACCGAACTATTATGGTTCATGAACGATTCGTTCAGTAAAAAGACATGCCTTCACGACATGCGATATATCACCAGTCAAAACCAACCTGAATCACCATCTCGGAGTAATCCGCATCAACATCATACCCCGGTCTCTCAAACTCGCTTCGAACCCTTCTCACATAGCGCTCCTCCTCAGTCTCCTTGGCTTTCTCCGCCTTACTTTTGCGTAGTCCATGCATAGCCGTTGTGGCTTTGGTCGTCAGCAGTGGCACAATTAATTCCGTCACAGCGTTCAAGACCTGTCCCGTGATCATCAGATAAATCAGCCGTGCTTGCAAGGTTTCCGGTGTCACTTCAAACCCCATCGAGGAGATGAAGCCTTTCTCGTGAAGGACGGACCCAATGGCATTGGACAGCGGGATAAAGAGATATGATTCCGCAAAAAGTGCAATGAGGGCAACCAGAGAATTGAAGGTGAACAGCTTTTGTGTGAAGGATGCCGCATGTTGCGTATCCGTAGGATGATTTTCATAATCGCTAAGGCGGGCGGCTAGTTGAATATATTTGCTATGAAAGAGAGGGACGCATCCACCGTATAAGATGGTTGGTAGGAATCCCTGATACAGTTGACATGGAGAATCAATGCTGCATTCATGCTTCGCCAAGACTGTGCATTCCCTGCACTTACCAGCAGGTCCTTGCCGGGGCCGTCATAAAACTTGTGGAAGTAAACATCAGCGGACACAATTCCCAGGACCACCAAAGTCAGCACAGCAGTAATCGCAATCGTGATAGGAACCGTAATCAGACATTTTACCGCCCATCGTTTATAGTACGGATAATAAGGTGTCCTCTCTTCTGTTACCGGATCAATGACAATCTTGGTCGGCCGGAATTCCGGGCGGATCTTTTCAATCTTAGAAAAGTTCCGGGTGCCCCACCGTGTTGCGTACCATTCAGCTTGTCGGTTCCATAGAGCAATGACAATGATGCCCCAGACAATCTGAGCAGCGGGCGTTAAGCTACATCTTCAACGCACATGAGGATCGAGACTTGAACATACACTTACAATGAGGGCGCCATAGTATGGCGAAAAGGCACCATGCCACCAATAGCCAGCCACCCCAATGAGGGACGGAGCAATGAGGGAGGTAAGGTAGAATCGCAAAAAGGCGAAGTAGTATGCCACCTGAATGAGTACAGTCGGTGGCTTGTTCCTTCAACGTATGACCAACTATGAGAATACAAACTTTTTCGCCAGCATAATCCCTTATCGCATCAATATCCTGTTGAGATAGTAGCCATCGCTTCGCCCACGACTTGACCCATTTCTGTCAGACATAAAGTTCGCATCAGTAAAGATCCCACATGATTCCGCTCTGACTGGATCACACTCACATCTGCAAACTCCCTATCATGCGGTGCGTATATTGCTTCAATGTACTTTCCCCCAACAGCATCCGTATTTCCTACCACGTCTGCATCGCTGGTCAATCCCGCGCCACCTTCGTACGTAGGAGAAGTCAGAAGTTCGTGGACCAGACGGAGTCGTTCCGCAGGAGTGGTAGCAGGGGTATTAACTTCTGCACTGTCAGCATTGGGAAGTGCAGGTGGCTCCAGTTCTGATATACCCGAATCATTCAGCCAGTCGACGACTCTGAAGAGAAGATATGCTCGTGTTAACCATATTTCCATCCCTGTCATATCTAGATAACGCCTGCTTTTCTCCCAGTCAGTTCTTCATTCAGCAGGACTTACCTAGATCTGTACACCTCTCTGGCCAAAACTTTTTCAGGGCAATATACGAAAATGGCCAGCCTCATTTCGTCCCACTTTTGAACTTTGAACTTTAACCCGACGGTAAGCAACCTGGAAACGACATCCGCCCAGGCCTTCCTAACATCAGCTCTTGCCCCTTCGTAAAAGTAATCAACGTTAGGGCTAGCAGAGGGGGGCGCTTGTGTACCATTCAATGGGGTTTGTGCGGATGCATCCTTTTTGTTTATCCTCGTGTTGAAGACGATGACCCAGTCCGTCGCAGTGAAGGGGAAGGAGTCCCCATTATCGTCGCGCTCTTCGTATGAATTTGTTTTAGGTTTACGCAGCGCAACCATTTGGAATGTGTAAAGAATGTCAAGATGAGACTTTCAGGTTGAGAGAGGAAAGCGTCCAGATTGCAGATGACATGACGCGGATCACGTGACGATCGAGATTACGCGGCATTACACGAACTCGTCACTTGGACTCCACTTGTCAGGTTCAAGAGGACCTAGGCTTGCTATGGTAGATTATCTAGTAGATAGATGGCACCTCTTTATCGTACATCCATTTACCCAACCTGTCGATTGTTCCACCACCCAGACAGATATCACCTACATACGCTACGACATGCTACAAGACCATGCGCAAGCTTTGGAATGAGTTTGGGTTCGCTCCAAAAGCGTATGACACAAGGTGCCCACCTGGCCCATTGCTAGCCCATTTTGAGGTTCATCCAAAGTAATATCATATCCACCTTGCGATTCTTCACTTCTTTGCATCATGCATGGGACTAGCGATCAACGTTAACAAACAAGGTCAGTAAAAAATCCACATCATATGGTTACTTTCACACTTCATAGTCCTACCTGGATCCATGCGATACCGATACTTTACAGCAAACCTGATGCTACCCTGTGAGCACAGTTCCACTGGCTCCGCTCCAGATACCCAGTGCCAATTCTTGACCCCTAGGGAACGACGACATAAAGCCGGGTGTGATCTGCAGTGTGATAAAGCACGGGATTCAATGCTACAGGCACAAAAACCAATGTACAAGAACGGCGTCCGTTCATACCTGCCAGATGCGATATAGATTATGTTCCTCTTGGGGTCTTTCTCTGCAACGTACCATCTGAAATGAGGCCACGTCAGATCGAGTGCCCACCAAGATAAATAGCAATCTGGAATGACCCATACTTCTCCACCTCCCCAGGTATTCTAGCTCGCTGCCCAATGGTGTACTTTGAAATACCTCTGTGTTCCCCTTTGACCTCTCCATCGACCGACACAAACGCTCCATGTCGCTGAACCAAATAGTCATCTAGCAACAGATTTCCGAGGCCTGATGAGACTTTTGGAAATCACTGCATGCCAATATAGGTCGACCTACCGATGAAATCACCAAAATCCCTCTTTCCTACAAAGCATATCCCCATACTTTCTCGCTTCGCAGCTGTGTGAAGGCCAGCCTCCGCGGCGATGCGCTTGACGGTTGACTTCAAGTAGGCGCCAATTGGAAAAAGTGTGCGTTGAAGGGCAGTGGAAGGGACAGTCGAGAGGTAGTAGGTTTGGTCTTTTGTCTTGTCGACTGCTGCGGTGAGGATCCAGCTCAACGTTAACCATGGAAAGAGCGGATGGCAATGTATCTTTCCTACCTCTCAGAAGCAGAGCACGGCCATCCGGCAAGTGGTGAAGCCGTGCATAGTGACCAGTCGCAATTAAATCAGCATCAGCTTGTATAGACTTTTCCGATGATCGGCTTTGGGCATATTGGTCATTTCCGTCGAATGCTGTTGTCCCTGATTTGACCTCTCCACTGTCTCCGCGCCGTATGAAACGATCAAAGAAGGAGCCAAACTTTATCTCTCGATTGCACGCTATATCTGGGTTGGGTGTCCGACCCATAGCCAGATTTTCCAGGAAGGCATCAAAAACATTTATCCAGTATTCCTTTGAGAAATCCACCTATGAATGAGCGCCTCACTCCTTGGATCAGCTGAACTGTATCTCGTCGGTATTAAATAAGTCCAACCAACCGTCTCAACGCACCCGATGAGACTTTATTCCCAATTTGTCGCAAACTCTTAGAACGTCCTTCCAGTCCTCCTCGGACGGACAGACGCCGTTTTCGTCTCGTTCATCCCAGTTGCGCATGTAAACTCCTTCGACCTCGTACCCTTCCTTCAAGAGCATGTACGCTGACACGCTGGAATCAACACCGCCTGACATGCCGAGTATGACCTTTTTGCGACGAGTACCGTGAGGTGGCAGACCGTGGTGCGAATGCCGACATTTTTGAATTCGACGATTAGTTCTACAGGAGCCAAAAGCGGTATTCACAGACGTTCGCAGGTATGCCAGAAGGGAGTTAGACGGTAAGAGCATGCTCAACCCCTGCAAACAAAGGGAAGATAGCTTGTTGAGGTCAAAAGAGATTGGAATCATCGGCTTGACGACCGCGTTGCCAAGGGACACACCTCAATCCGATTCCCTTCACCCACTCATTCTGAGATCCCCATTCGTTCGGCCTCACAAGCTCAACATGGTCTTCTCGGCACTCACTCGGTCCTGGTGCCAAGCACAGACCTCTGCATCCTGTCGTTTCATTCCGGTCTCCTCCACACACCTCCGACGTACATTTTCCTTGACCATCCCACCCCAAGCGTCCTCGGCGGTAGCCCTCGTAGCTCGCCTCCGTAAAGAAACGCAATGCAGTATCACAAAAGCTCGTGAAGCTATTGCTGCAGCAGGAAGCTCATCTTATGATGAGGCTTTGAAATGGCTTAACAATGACCTCGCACAGTCGGGTGCGAAAAAGGCCGCGAAAGTCGGGTCTCGCGTGGCGGCCGAGGGCCTTGTTGGAGTCGTTTCAACGGACTCCAGAGCGGCGTTAGTGGAAGTCAACGCCGAAACCGATTTTGTTGCACGCAGCAAAGACTTTTCAGAACTGGTTCAAAGGATTGGTGCTACTGCTTTGGTTGTAGGCGAAGATGTGGTGGCCGCTGCCGGTATTCCAAGCTCTTCCATTGTCGGAATACCATTAGATGGTCTGCTCGCCTGCCCAGCGCTACCTCCGGCTTCAGCAACATCTTCTGCCATAGATTTTGATGGGAAAACTGTTCAAGAATCCATTGTGGAGACTATTGGCAAATTAGGCGAAAACATCAAGATCCGCAGGGCGGCCGTTACTGTAGCTTCTCCAAGCGCTTCTGGTGCTACTTTTGTTGGAGGTTACGTCCATTCCGGGGGGGATGGATCCATTCCGGCTGGTCTGGGGCGTATCGGCGCCTTGGCCATGCTGCAAGCCACTCCAGCTTCGTCCTTGACATCAACCTCCTCAACATCGCTTTCACGCCTCGCAAAGCAACTGGCACAGCACATTGTAGGCTTTGATCCAGCTGTTGTCAGCGAGTCGGGTTTGGAGAGTGCGGTCCAGAAGGAGAAATCCGCTAGACTCGATGGCGAGAGCGAGCAAGAACATCTTGACCGCGTCGTCCTCCTGCGACAACAGTTTGTCTTTGGTAGCGGAACCGTGGAAGAGGTTCTCAAGCAAGCAGAGCAACAGATTGGTCCGGATGCTTCGATTGTGATCAAAGAATTTGTGAGATGGGAATGTGGTGAAGGCATTGACAAGAAAGAGGACAACTTCGCCGAAGAGGTGATGAAGCAAGCAGGAATGGCCTAAACTACGCTGTATTATTTAAATGCGGTTGTGTACCATGTGTAGATTATTTCCAATTACATTTAATACATTACAAAGCTCCATATACGACGAATGATTAAGCAATAGCATCAGAGACTAAATACCGGACGGCCCATACAAAGAAACAGATAGAAAAACAAACACTAGACAGTAGGGGCACGCCTTACTTCCCCCTTCGCCGAGAACCTTGGCCTAACCGTTGTTTGCTGTAACATGT
Organism: Spizellomyces sp. 'palustris'; assembly: GCA_006535965.1. Lineage (NCBI taxonomy): Eukaryota > Fungi > Chytridiomycota > Chytridiomycetes > Spizellomycetales > Spizellomycetaceae > Spizellomyces > Spizellomyces sp. 'palustris'. The sequence continues at coordinate 126,506 of QEAR01000022.1, read as the reverse complement.
TCAGCAAGACATCGGCAGGTATGCCATCTACCCGTAACGTTGTCGGCTTGCGTTTAAACAGGTCGTTAACACCTGCGAGAGTCCTTCTCTTTGTTTCCTGTACTGGAGCAGAAGGAGCTCGCACTGGCGGGGCAGGTTTGGAGATCTCTGTAGCACCCGTCTCCCCAGTGGCATTTGGACTAGTTTGACTCTCCGCAGCATTAGCAATGGATTTTGCCTGCTGCTTTTCCTTCCCGCGCTCAATCCGAGCCAAAAATTCTGGTGTAAGCTTAACCGACTCATCCCGTATAATAATTCCAGTGTCTTTCTCCAATTGTTTTTTAACTTCCTTGATCCTCAACGGAATCGACTCCACGATCCTTCTCAATTCCCATACTGAACAACCCGAGAACGCAGTTCGGAGAGCGTCACCCATATTTCGGATATCCGCCATCGTGTCCACCAGTTGTTGGTACGCAGCAACAAGTGACGCATCAGTGGCTATGAGCTTGTTGAATATGAGAAGATATTGAGGGTAATCACTCTGCTCATACATAAGTTTTCTGTGATACCACCGTTCCCACGCCTGTCGGCTCTTGAGTGAATTATCTTTTGGCGGTTCGGGATCATTGATCGGTGGCGGTTGAGGCGGAAAGCGTGGACCGAGTAGGAAGGCAATCTCGTCCAGGACATGCTTTTTCGTTTTCTCGTCAAAGCGATAGAGGTGCACACGCGCGAGGATTTGCGCTTCCCCGTTCTGGTCAACTAGGTCTGCTTCGACGGCATTGGGAAGGTCAATGGCATTAGTCCATTCTCTCCCCGGCCAAACTTGGCATGGTTTAGCTGGCTTAACATCCTGCCCGTCCACAAGGCGGTAGCCAAGAAGCCATCCTCGCCGAATTAGCGTAAAAATGAATCCACGGCCAGTGTTGGTAATCGATTTGCATTTTTCAGCGAGCTCTTCAATATTCCCACCTGGTGCTTCCATAAAACCCAACATCTAGGGAATCAAGCATGATCAATGATAAATCAACGTACAATATGAAACGCGCATTTCGTACCTCGATGAAGAGCTCGCTCTTTTCCATTTCAATGTCTGCTTCTGTGGGCCCAGTCTTTACTGGAGTCGCCACAGGCTTTGGAGCAGGAGCTTGCACCTTGCGAAGCTTCCTTCTACGGTTGGGGTCGCGTAGCTCCGCCAAAAACGCCGATTGCATGTCTACCGGGTCCACAATTGGAGCACTTGTTGGCGGCAGTCCCCTCACCGACGGCGGAGGAGGTGGAGGTGGCGGACCTCCTCCCATGGTCGGTGGTAGCGGCGGCGGAGGAGGGGGAGGTGGTGGTGGTGGCCCTCCTCCCATGATCGGTGGAGGAGGTGGAGGTGGCGGCGGACCTCCTCGCATGATAGGTGGCGGGGGCGGAGGTGGAGGTGGTGGTGGTAATGGCCCTCCTCGCATGATCGGTGGTGGAGGAGGAGGTGGTGGGGGTGGTGCTGGCGGCAGAAGCACTCCTCCGGTCACAGTGGGCGTTGATGAAAGTGAATCTCTGCCTTCTGTAACAGCATCAACCTTCTTTTCTGGAGACGCACGTGAATCTACATCGATAGACAGTCAGTTGTCACCTAATGTCACCAATTGGGCCATCAATGAGCGTACCTTTCTCGGTCGTCCTCTTTCTGACAGCAGTCCTTCTGCCAATTCCTCCTGGTTTGGAAGAGACCGGCCCCGACCCTGGCGCAAGCTCTTCTTCCTCGGTGGAAGCAGTCACTTCTACGGGACCCGCTGCTTCATTGAAAACTTTCTGGAATGGTTGAGGAACGTTTTTCACCTCATGCGACAGCAGGGCCAACAAAATCTATCGAATATAAAGTCATTAAAATCAGTTTTTGACCTTCGCAGTGCTCTCTAGATAACCCACATGGTCTTTCCGATGCACGCTCGCAGCCGATTCGCCACCGAAAACACTCCGCCCTTCCAGTGTTTTCGCTTGTACCAGTTTCACATCCTGGAAAGCTTCCGAGGCCTTCCTCAGCAGCGCATTCAAATCAACATTGTCGGGAACAGTAACTTGCAGTTGTCCTTTTGAGGTGATGATGGTGAACTCAAGGTCGCGGGTTGGGGTTGCTGGAAGAGTGGTGGGAGATGTTGGCTGTACTTGTGGAGGTGGTGTAGTCGACGGGATTATGGGCTCTGGCGGTGAAATTGTCGCAGCAGCTGCTGCGGTAGTAGCAGGCCTTGGGGCCGACGCAAGAAGTAGATCGTGCACACGGCTCCTGCGCATAATGCCCTGTCGTGGTTGCAGACAATAACAAGAGTATTAACGTGGTTAGAGTATAAGTGAAGCACAAAGCAACATGGTCTGGTAGTGCGTGAATGGAAATGCCAATCTGATGAGGGCCCAAAGACGTCTTTTTCACCATCAAAAAGTCCTTGTCGCCTCAGCTCTTCCGCGTGGCTCAGCGCTGCACTCACGTGATGCACGCGCTTGAAAGCAGTGGGTGGAATTTGGGTCGTCGCCATCCAGCATTCCAGGCGCCGATATCCCTCAACGTCCCAACAAGAGAGGTGAGTGTAAGACTGTGCAGCACGGTTGCAGCATTGAATGGGAAGCTGCTTTGAGAGACGGTTTGGTCAGCACCTTCTGGTAGAGGAATGGTCACCAAAGGTGCCTTACCGACTTTTTCTGCTCATCACTTCCTCCTTTCGTTGTCCTGTCGGTCGGTATTCTGTAGTCTCTATCTCTCCATCCGTAACCCCAATACCAACAACCGCTAGGCCACAGTCAGACTACAATGGCCAACCTCCAGAAAGATCGCTCGCTCATTGCGGTGCTCGGAGATGAGGTAGTTTGCAATGATACTTGCAATATCCCTTCTATGTTAGCTTACTCGACCATATTCAAAAGGACTCTGTGACAGGTCTCCTCCTTGCAGGGATCGGTCATATCGATTCTAAACAGAAATCAAACTTTCTTGTAGTCGACTCGAGTAGGTCACGCTGTCATAGCACGTCATCCCAATATCCTTTGTTGTTTATCAGTGATGGAATTAGAAACACCACTGGCCAAGATTGAAGAATCGTTCGAAGAATTTACAAACCGCAAAGACGTTGCTATCATTCTGATCACACAGCAGGTTGCCGATGAGATTCGCCATATATTGGATGATTATGATCAAGCTTTTCCAACGATTTTGGAAATCCCGTCCAAAGACAGGCCGTATGATCCGTCAAAGGTAGGTGAAGGAGAGTATAAAACTTGCAGTATGATGCGTTACTTAGCAGCGCCCTCCTCACAGGACTCGGTATTGAAGCGCGTGCAACGATTGTTTGGTGAAGGAGCTTAATCTGGGCATGACCGAAATTTGTAGCATATATGGTAGATGTAGAATGTAACATGCGCTTTCTTTCCAAGCTGGACCTCGATGCAGGGCAACGCCTTTATTTACTACGAGAGAAAGAGGATCTACCTGTACAATAAAAACCGGAACACACTCAAACATCACCTTGCTCTCTCTGTCTTACTCTTCTTGTTGGGCCGTCCAATCCCATTCCCCTCCATTTCCAACAGTTCCTTTCCACTCTTAATCTCACTTTCATTCACACTCAAACCCGGAATATTGGGTTCCACCAACCTCAACGTCAACTTGCTCCTTCTCGCCGCCCCGCCAGCCTCTTCAACGTTTACAACAACGACAACTTTGGAAAACAACTTGATGGTCGCATTCATCGCCACAAGACGGTTGCTGTCACGGTCATATGTGAACGGTGATGATGCTCCACCATCAGCAGATCCTTCTCGTGTTGAGTAGACATAACCTTCAATACCGTATCTCGGGATGAGGACAGAAAACCCGTTCTTCATCACGCGGACAACGTAACCTTCCTCTTTAACAACCTTGTCCTTGAAGAAAAGGTTTGTGAAGAGCTCGACGGAGGATCGGGAAGCTTGTTGAGCCATGCGATGGCGGTAATTGAGAACTAGCAGACAAGAAAGGGTGTCAACACTAAATGACATGAACGAAACCTAGGCTTTTGGTTCCTCACCATCACATAATTCCTTCAACTTGACTTTATCTATCAACTCAGATGAGTAATTCTTTTCATACCCGATGGCAGCCGCCAACAATCTGTGCACCACCAAATCAGAGTATCGTCGAATAGGCGATGTGAAGTGCGTGTAAATCCTAGTCGCAAGACCGTAATGCCAAAAGTCGGGTTCGGATATCGTCCCAGAGCAAAAGTAAACGGCTTGCATCATGCATCGTGTGGTCATGATTCGGATGAGCTTATTGATGTATGGTTCGCTTGGCACCTGATTAATGACTGTGTAAGTAACTGTAACAAATTGACCCGTATTGTTCAAGCAGCATACGTACCACGGCTCTATCCAGAGAATCAGCCAAAGTCTTGGAAGTCTGCACGTCAAGGGTTATGCCAAGTTCACCAACTGCCTTGATCAACGCATCAAAATTCGAGGTAGGCGGCTTAGGATGCCGTCGTAGCATCGAGGATTCCGGAAATGCAGAATAGATCTTGGTCGCAACCCAAATATTGGCGAGCAACATGAACTCTTCCACTAAAGCATTTGTCTCCTTGAGTTCCTTCATCTCCACGTCAACGGGATCTTGTTGATCTTCCTCCAGCTTAAATCGAATCTCGGGTGACGCCAATGTCAGAGCGCCGACTTCCATTCGTCTTGCCCTGAGCAGCTTGGCGAGACGATTCAATCCTTTGATACCCATGGTCACAGGGTCTGTCAATGTTGCATCGTCCAGACGAGCTTGTGCTTCATCATAAGTTAACGATGCTTTTGACCTGATAACACTCTTAGTGTACCGTACATTGACAACATCGGCATTTTGTGTCATCTCCCAGATACACGAGAATGCCAACCGATCGACATTGGACCGAAGGGAACATAAATTTGTTCCCAACAATCCCGGTAACATATCGATACGCTTATTGACAAGATAGACAGTTGTACCTCTCCGCCGCGCCTCCATATCCATTGCATTCTCGGGTTTTACAAAGTGGCTCACATCGGCGATGTGCACTCCAACTTCGAAGTTGCCATTTGGTAACGAACGACAATGAAGGGCGTCATCGATGTCCGTGCATCCTGGTGGATCGATACTGCAAACGTCGAAGTGCCTAAAGTCCTCGCGCCCTTCCAAGTGTTCATTCCGCACAATCCATGAATCACCCTCTGGCGGCAAGAAACTCATTACCTGCGGGGAGAACGGAGCGAAAGGAACGTCATGCTCAAGCAGTACCATCTCCGTCTCAGTTGCCTGCTCGCCCACATCCCCCAAAGTCCGTATGTAATGTCCCGATGGGTATCTTGAATTCTTTGCCCAACCGTCAATCGCTACGACTATCCTTCTTCCCACGAGCTTTTCCGCCTGGCGCGTCCTGATCCGAATCTTTGGAATTTTCTTATCCATAGCCCAGAAGAAGACCATTTGTTGTGTCGATAGTCCACTGCTTGACCGAACCGAGGACTTGTCAATGGTTCCACAATACGGTCTCCAGTTGCGCTTGATGATACCGACGATCTTCCCTGTAGGAACCGTCTCTTTCGCAGCCTCATTGACATTCATTCGATCTTCTGCTCTTGCTATGGAATCTTCAGCGTTTACTGGTTCATCATCACCATTTTCGACTTCCTCCTCTTCTAATATGACGCCCACAGGGGCCCTCCATTCTGAGCGTGGGAGAAGTTGCACCGCCACCACGTCCCCATGTATACTGCGGTTGAGATGTTCGCGTCCAACAATCATCACCGTTTTCTCTTCCTTATCGACTTCAGCAAAAATGCTCCCCTGGAGGCCATAGATAAGCCCATGTACATCATAGTTCATCCTCACAATGGAAGCGCACCTCTAAGAAGTTATTTGCACTGATGCTTAATTTTCCTTGAAGGAAGGCGCCTGATCTCAGACCAGCTGACATTTGACTCACTGACAAATGCTAACATGAATTATCGCGTCAGCATCTAGCACATCCAGTACATCGAGAATAGTTTGTCAAAGAGTGGTACACACCTCAGGGTAGCTGAACTTATCCTCCTCATCGACATGCTCTTCGTCCACGGCCGCTACCATGTCAACAAGCTCTGGGTGATCCGTCATCGACGCGACATACTGTCGAACTAGTCGTGGCATGGACAATTTAGTTCTTTTGTGTTTACCGGTACCAGCTTCGACGTGCTACTAACCCGAAAATGTCGTCAACCCTTCTGCAATTGCTTTCTTTCGGTTGTCCGCATCGTCGGTGACAAGAACAAAAGTCCACTTTCCCCCAACATGCTCACTATACCAGCGTGTAGCAGCTCGTATCGCTGATCATAACAATTTCATAAATTAACTCATTATCAGGTCCAAACTTAGGTGCAATCTTACCTCGATCATTACGATCGTTTGGGGTCTCGTCTTTCTGTTTTTCAATGTACGTCTCTCTAGAAGGAAGCATTAGAATTGCGTAAAGAACCTAGGCGTCTTCAAAGGCGCATATACCTATTGTGCTCGTTCGAAAAAGCGTAGAATCGACGAGCGGGATCCGATATCAGCGATCGTACACGATTGTAAACTGGAAAACTTCTATGTCGTAGTTCTTCTAACACCGTCTGTAAAACTACTACATCGGTGAATGCCTTGTGCTCTATTACATCGATCTAAGAAAAAGAAAGCGTTGGGGGATCGGTTGCAAAAGCAAATCCTCCTGTGAAGCGAGCACGCACCTGGTGGAAGAGCACATTGGTGTCTGGTATCAGAAAGTGCGGTGTGTTGACTGTCTTGCAAGTCCGAGGAGACGTCAAAATGGTATTCTGTTCCACGCATAGTTGACAACCAGCTATTCCACAATATATATCGTCTCGCAAATCTGTCACACAGCATATTCTCAGCAACCCAGGTGCGGTAAATTGGGATAAAGCAGTCGAGATCTAGTCTGAACTTACAGTGCTCTTTCACCACCTTCACGATTGTCCCTCGCTTCGTTTTTCTTATGAAAGCTTTATTTCTTAGCATTTTGGGCGAGCAGTTACCCTATCTTTACAGTGATCTCGCTGTCTCGAAAGGCTGGTCCTCGACCTACAGGTAATTTCCATGGCAACAAAGTGAAGAATCATTAGGCCTATTTTGGCTTAATCATGATTAGGCTGTCTCCAGGCCGCTTGGCCCTCTGTTGGTCGTTCATGAAGTGAGGAAAAAATGGAATTCTCCTTGCGGACATGGCTCCAAGTCCGCCAACGAAGCGACGAGCTGGAGCTAGCTTGACACAACGTGGGAAACGACAAAAGTGGAAGGAGGGCCGTGGACTGGGGCCTCGAAGCCCGAGACAGCGAACCCTCCAGAACTTTTTTGGAGTCAACTCAACGACTCGCGGACCAGACACCGAGCTTGCCGGCAGCAAATCAACGTTTTTTAAAGAGGACTTGGAGGAAGTGTTGGACTTATCTGGACATGCATCAGATTCACTGCGAAAGGGTCACCTCGTCGTACCACTGCCGTCTCCTCCGACTGACTCTCCTGACGAAGATGGTGAAGGTGGCCAGAACGCTGAAGCATTTCGGTTTCATACTCCTTACTATCAGCGTGTCTTTGAGGAAGGTGTGAAAACTGTGCTAGATGGAGAGGGATATCTATTGAATCAAGGAGAACTCACGCTTGTATCGACGTACATGAATTTGCATGGTATGATTTGACATCTGTCTTGTAGAGGAAAGTGATATCTATCTGATCGTGCATATAACATATGTGCAGTTGATGCCCAGCGTTTGTTTATCAGGCTTTTCTCCCGAGAGTGCAAATGGTTACGACTGGCATCCCTGAAGTACCCTGAGATAGATGATATCCCGCTAGGTGCCGCAGAATTGTGCAGTTTAGATTTTGCAGATAATGGTAGTGTACCCTAACCGTCGCGAAACGCGATGTCCAAACTAGCGTATTAATTCTAGGACCATACTCAGAAGTTGAGTCGCTCTCTGATCTCCTTGCCTTCATGGGCATCATGGAATTGAAAGAATTTATGAGGGATAGTTTGATGGTGTTTAAGACTGCCTCTAGAGTCACCAAGTCGGCTCTCATTGAAGCAATTATTGCGAACGTTAAGTGCCAGCGCCTGATCACAGGTGATCCGATAGCTAGATTGAGGAAACGGGTCGTGCAACTCCTGGGTAAGGTCTGGGGCATAATTCACCATTACCCCTTCTAACTTTTGACTACTAGGTCCTCTAATCAAAATTAAACAAACCATCGTACATTTTTTTGAACGAGTGATGGTGATTTATTTCCGATCTTTGGAAATTCTCGAACGACCAATGACGGCTGGTATTTTGTCGGAAGTGGAAAGGTGGTCATTCCCAGAATACGCAGTGGATCGGAGTCGTATTTTTGAAAATCGAGAGATATGCATCCAATGTAAGGACAATCGTCTGCCCAGTCGCCGCCGATCCGACGAATGACATGTGTCTATAGATTTTGATGCATTGAAGCTCCACGCCAAAGTCGAGCGATTGATAGAGAAAAGGTTGCTTTCGGATGCTCTTACATACCTGCCGGAGATCCAGTCTGAATGGGAGTCGTGTGTCAAGCATGGGCGTTTAGCCGAACCATCACAATACTTTCTCTTGCAATTTACGCCGCCTCGTGTTTATACCCTTCTTTTGACAACTTTTGCCATTCACATCCTACCACCACTTCATCAGTACGACCTTGCGATTTCCTTGCTCCATAACCTACTCTCACAGCAATTTTATGGTCGGGGGTCGCGCGGTAAATGGTGGGACCAGCTCTCGCATCTCATGCTCAATCATGCAGAAATGTCACCCAGTGATCGGGAAGAAACCTGTCTGGAGCTTTGTGCTGAGGCTGTCCGAGATCCGCTCGTGCGGGCTGGGAGGCTAGTGAGCATACGAAAACGCATGGAGAGGGTGGCCAAAAAAATCTGGGAACGGATACATTTGATAACACGGAATAATGCGGGGAAAGGAAAGCCTAGCAAAAAGGACAAGGTGATGCTCAGCGGATGGGAACAAATTATACCCTCGGATGCGAAGAAGAGATTGGTGGACTTGACTATCAGGGATCCGCCCGAAGTGATCTTTGAAGGAGAAAAGCTACCAGATGGGGTCACAGGTCACAAATCGCAGTGGACTACTCTTCCTGGATCGTTGTCTGCATCGCCTCTTCAAGTGGAAACTGAACCCCGGATAGGAGAAATAGCCACAGCTTCAAGCGTCGAAGAACTCGCGCTCCAGCATTATGCGAGGCGCGGCTACCATGGCCTTCATGTGGAGAATACGCTTTTCCACCATTTGTTTGGCCTCCTCTTCTTTCCGATTCTTTTCTCCCCGGTTCCCGCCGTTTTCCAAACGCGATTTCAGACTTACCCACTTGATCTATTCACGGACGATTTCTATTTAGACAGAGAACTGGTAATTCGAAGTCGTTGTGAGGAAATCTCAGGGTGGAGCCGCGAAGAACTCGTGGTTCAGATTGTTGATGCAGACGCTAGGCTACGGCAGAAAAAAATTAGAGCTGCCGGATTGGTCTGGAATTCGATCGACAAGGTTGTGCTGAGACACATCGTCTCGTGCATGGACCCCAAGGCTGTGGCGGCCGTACTAAAGTGCATGGCAGAAGGGTATAAGGAGCATTGTGGTGGGTTGCCAGATCTGGTGCTCTGGCAGTTGCCCTCTACGGAAGCTGGAATCGGGAAAGTGAAGCTGGCGGAAGTGAAAGGACCAGGTGATCGGTTGAGTGAGAAGCAAATTATGTGGATGGATGTGCTGGCGGCGGCTGGATGGGAGGTAGAGATTTGTAAGATAGTGGATACGAACAAGATCCGCGGCAAAAAGTTGATTAAATGATATTTAGAGGTAATCGTTACAATTTACAGTATCCAAAAAACGGCTTGTATCTGGGTCTATGATCTGCTCTCGCTCCCTTCTCCCCTCCTCTCTTCGTCCGTCATCGACATCACATTTGCCTCTCGATATGCCAGGAACCACGGCTCCTGATACCGACAACAACTACCAGGGACTGCCGCCCAACTGCCAAAGAATGTGTCTCTTATGTGTTTCGTTCGTAAGTTGATTCAAGCTATGCATTTTCTGTCTTTCTTACCCACGCAACGTTCTACTCTAATATCCTTCTCTAGCGTTGCGAACTCTGGGGTAGATGTTGTTGCCGGTCCCCTCTATCAAGGCGGGCCGGAACTGGAAGGAACTACAATTGCCAATGGCTGCACATTACCTGGTAGAAAACTGAGGGTTCTTTGTGTGATGGTTCATAGCTGCTGTACTGATTGTCGCCTGTTGAACAATGTTGCGATCACCTATTGCAATCATGATGCTATAAAATGCGATCAATTGAATAATGGCAATTTGGACAGAAATGGCAAAATGTGGATGACTCATGTTGCCCATAGCGACGTGGAAATATCAGCAATGCCCATCCACTTGCTTGTTGTCAGACGCTCTACGACCAAATCCAATACCGTCATGACTAGCGTTCCACGAACGGCATTTCGCGGGTTTGCCCGCACCGCTTCTTCCATGCCGCGCACCGCGCGCTCATCCTTCACTCGTCCCGCCGCTTCTGCGTTTGCTTCAGCGCCAGCGGCAGTCCCACTAACACGCGGGATCTCATGCGCTCCTACCCCAGGAAGTGCTCTACTGGTGAGGGTCAACTGCAGTCCTGCATGTGGCGTAGGGATCCATCGTAAGTTGGCTTACTGATACTCTTGTATTTAGCAATGTGGCTCAACAACTGCAGGACATTTGGCCGCGTTGATGCGAGGGCGTGCTGTTCGGACATGGTACGGTTCGCTTAAAGATGATATTTAGGTACGGCATCTTCGTCAGGCCCTGCCGGCACAGACTATCTTGTCGGACGGTTTCCGGTGGGCGAGAAAAATCTGTGTTCTTGCGAGCTGGGCTGGCAGGGTTCAATCGCCGCTCGTCCCGTCGTCCTCGTTCTGTTACTGCTCGACGAAAATGGATCGTACTGACCCCGGTTGTTTGTCTTCTCTATAGCGGGATGGGCATACTAGAAGATCGCTGACACTCCATTGCGATCACTTAACTATCAACCAAGCCGGCTCACGCATGCTCGAATGGATGATGCTACAAAGTGCGGCGTTCCGCCCTTTCCACCTGGGTTGTTGTACCGCTGACGCGCTCGAACTGTAATTTGTCACTTGATATATTTATTGTAAATTGAAGACGATGAGCTGTCGTTCTCTTAAGCACTTGGAATAGACTGATTTTTCAGCAATGTTTTAAGATTGACACCTTCACGAAGCATACATGGAGAGATGTCAGAAAGAGTGAGAACACAATTCGCACCACTGAAACCACCGTTATTCAGAGGTTAAACAAATGCATCGCGCTAACTACACCGCAATATGCTACTATACGTTAGTCAACCAAATTGTTAGTGTCATCTCACTTGATTCCTTGTCCCAATCCTTCGCTCATCAGATATCCCTAGGCAGAGGAGCTGCTTCCGAGTGTGTCACGGCGCGAAGGATCACTTTGATTGGTTGACCATCGGTTCTTGGCTTCATGTGAACGTCAGCTTCGCCGAATGAATGTATAGTGATGACATCTGCATACCTCTTGATCGCAAGTACATGCAAAAGCCATGATTGTACCGTTCGGGTTGAAAGTCAAACTAGTGATGGATGAACTGGCTTGGTTGGACCTTTTCAGTCGCCTTCTGTTATTGACATCCCAGAAATTGCTGTCAAAAGTGAAGATAACAGTTGATATGCATTCGTATTTGGCTGCTGATTGCACGAACGCACTGCGTACCACAACCCGTCCGCCCCCCCAGTTGCGAGTGTTCCAAGGACGGGATTGAAAGCCATGCAATTCACTGGCATCTGTGCTTCATCTTGGGCCCGGAATATGTAGCCTTGTTGATCGGCGTATTCTACTGCAACACGGCCATCCACACCTACGGCAAAGATGATACTACGATATGGTGTCGTGACAATAGAGAGCAGAACATACCACCGCATGCGTAGCTGGTACCAGACGGAGCTACGGATACGCATTGAATCGCGCGGCGGAGCGGGACCCTGGTCACCCTGACCACCATACGTGAGCGTCGCGGTTATGCAGAGGGCATTCAGTTTAGTATCAACCTTGAGGGGCTCGCAAGGTTTTCTCATATCATATACCCCAATCTTTTTATTCTCCATGCCCACCACCAATAGAGATGCTGCAAAGTCTAGAGGAGGGTAATGGAACAGCAGTTATGGATTGGATTGCAGGGGAAGAAACGTATGCACATACCCATTGATTTCGCTCGCTCCGGAGTTTCTGATGTTAGTACGCTATTGGGAGCACGAAGATCCCAATACTTGACAAGGCGTTGGAGTTTGCCGTTTGGATGTCCCAAATTCAGGAACATAATGTGATACCTTCATCTGCTTGTCCCAGCCAGCAGTGCAAACAACAGCGTCATCCACAACGCGAATACATCTGAGGGGCTGTAAGGAGGACCGCTGCGATCAGTCTGATCCCATTTTTAGCACGCAAAGGGTTTAGCGGGAGGGTCGCATACCGCCGCATGCCGGGCAAATTGAATTGGTTGTGGTGTTTGAAGATCCAAGACTGAGCCAATCCCGCTAGAGCTGCCACAGAAAATTTTCCTACTGTCCTACATATTGACAGGACATGGTTTGTTCATATGCATGCATTTGTTATCATCATGAGCGTTCGGTGTACCTTGCTCCACTGACAGCAGAGACTAGTCGGTCCGCATTGCCAAATGTACTTGCCGACAGTTAAACCTGGGACCATATAAACCATTCATATAATCAATGCGTTTTGGTTGCTTGAAGAGCAACACACCGGTTTGCTGGATTTCCCAGACTCGCACGGTACCGTCCCAGGAAGTCGCCGCAAGATGCGCCGTACGAGGTCTGAATGAATGAGAAGTCATCTAATCGTGGTGACTACAATGTTCCTAACACAATTTCAAAACCTACGAGAAAGCCAACTCGGAGACAGTGTCTGAAGGGGGCTGAATCGCAGCTACCTGTCAGAGTTGGATAGAATGGAAGATAAACAAACGACTTAGTAGTTGCTCCGCGTCAACACGAGCGTTATCGGCTCTTGTACAATCGCTTCTCATCCACTACCTTTGTGAAAGAACATTACCTCAAATTCCATTTTGTTTTTGAAAAGCGATCAAGTGAAGAGCGGGAGACTATGGGGAGAAATAAGCGAGGACACGGATGAGGTAAGCGGTACGATCGATTTGTCACATGACCCTTATATAGGGGTAATTTGGAGTCTGTTCTCCTTTCTTTCCTTCCGGGGTTTTTGAAGGACGCTGAACAGAAAATACGAACGAGAGTAGATATTGAAGGTGCCGTTGCCTACTTTTTGGAGATAGAAATTGCTTGGAAACCCCCGGATAGAGCTGGTCCCGCTGAAAAGGTTGGCTTTACGGACAGCGTTCAGCTCTATCGGTTTCAGTTGCGGCTCATTGAACCTTGAACCCGTGGGGCATCTCTGCACGAACCTCACCAACTGCACCATTTTGCTGTATGGCAGCTATTACAAACTTCACATTAGTTGCAATTGACTTAAAACCCGTCGCGATGGCTCCGGATGAGGAGTCGCTGTTTGCGAGCGATTCGTCGCTGTCGGAACTTGGGAGCGACTTGTGCACGAGTGAAGATGACTATGAGGTTCTAAAAGGACAGAACGATTATGATCTTACGGAAGATCCGTCAATGGCGGACTCGTCATCGGTGCGTAGAAAGAGAAAAGGGCCAGGAACTCGGTCAGAGGAAAAGAAGGTAAACCTTAGCTCAATTCACCTGCTCGTACCAAGATGTCAGCCATCTACATAGACGAACCGAACGGGTGTATTTTGTTAAGCAATTCATGATTTATGATAAATGATTGCTAACCCTATTGTCTGTCGGGCGCCACTTGATTTTTAAGCGTTTGCACATCGATGGAGCTTTGCTAGCACCATCGGTAATCCCAAAGTTTTCGGACGGTGATGCGAGCCTACACCCACCACTTTCCGACACGGTCACCATTCTCGAAGGGGAGGATACTCCCGCGCGACACGTCTGGCTTCCGATGCTCGGCCTAAAAGCCTTCCCCACAGGATATACACTTTTCACAATAAAATCACGCTCATGGACGCAGGACGGGCTATTTCGGATTGATCAGTCCTTGTACGGGCATCCCTCCGGCGGCTCTTATCGCAGCGCGAAAGAATTCCGCCCGCATTTGGAATGGCTAGTTGCCGGTGACCGAAATGCAACTTGCATCTGCCTATTGTGTGCACGCATCAGCCGTTCATTCGAAGCAGTATCTCCAACTCACACTTCTGAGTTGAACAAGAATAAGCCAGAAGATACCGCACTGCTCAAGCCACAAGAAATGCACGTGGACACAGTGATAGGCGCTGCTTCCAAGCCGCGCATAGCCAGGAATATAGGCAGCATTCCAGAGCCAGTGCAAAATGCCAACCACCATACCTTGCCACAGCTAGAGGTACGACCTAAACGAAAGGCGAGCATGAATAACAAGGTATTAGCTATGTTGCGACCAAGCATGAACAAAACGAAGAAACCGGCAAAAAAGAGAAGTCCGATTAAGCAAGAAAATCCCACACCGAGAAAGAGCTTAACGAAGGCCGCGCGTGACTTGCACGTCCAAGTGGACGTCAGTGACAGCACAACCTCAACTCCTTCTCCTTTATCTGCCAATGCTAAGCAAACTCCAGATTCTGAAAGGCGGCGAAGGTCCCGGAGAGGTGAAGGCGGTGGTGGAAAGTGGAAATGGACGATGCGTGGATGGGTCTGGGTGGATAAGGATGGAAATGAAGAAGTGTTGGACGGTGATTTTCTGTCACCGGCCGCAGAGGCTGCAGGGAGAAAGTTGGGGTTTACAGAAACTCCACCATCTATGATTCCAGCGGAGAACCAAGCTTCTGCTCCGGGCGAAGTCCTTATTGAGACAAGCGTGGCAGAGCAACGCCTGGTAAGTCGAGTGCTGTGGAGTGCTGGAGCGGCATGGAAGTTGCTCTGAGCTAAAATGGCTTGCTTATAGAAACCGTCGGCTGCCGAAACTGACAATATCATCAAACCGCAGTCACCAACGACCACAGGCGTTCCTCTACCTAGCGTAAACCGAACCGTACCGTCCTACTTACGCTCCGAGGACATTGAACCCTTTGAAATAAGCAGCATCTCCAGTGCTGATTTGGAAGCAGCGGAAGTTTTGGTGATGGTTGCACGACGGGGCTCTTTCGGACATCCCGAGATGTTGCCAGGGAACTTCGCCGCCCACGCTGGGCAAGTTTGAGATTTGTGCGTCTACATTTGGACGCTGGGAGAGGATATATACCCGTGTTATGATTAGAAGCCTTGACACTTTCTAATGTGCTGGGCAAAGTGCGATCTGGGGATTGTATATATGTGATATTTTTGCAAGTGTTTTATAGAGACACTGAATAACAATAATATTTTGAAACGAACCAGTCGAATCCCAATGATATTTTTACTGCTATCGAAGCGAGATGTGGACAGGACAAAATATAGTACAAAAATTAATTGCCTAGAAGAAAGAGGTTTGCACACGGGGCCAACCGGCCAATGTAGCTACTTCAAAGGACAGTGTCAGACAAACGGCATCAATACAGTTGAGCTCATGTGACAGGAATGCCGTAATCCGCGGCCAACTGTCGTATCCGCTCTTTGCAGAACTTCTCCAGCCGATTTGCGCTAATGGGGAAGCATGAGATGCATGTCGACCATGTCTAGGTCGACTGGTAGGCACTCACCACTTGACGTACGGCGTATGGTCCTCGTTATAAATTTTACAATTCTGAACAATCAATGCGAATCCAGCCTCGAACTCCGCTATAGATTGGTATTTCCCATCCTCCAATTGCTCACCCATTGTTCGCAAGTCTGCGGATGCGGCATGTTAATCACAGACCAACGCAAATGTGAGGTGTAGACATGGATGCTGACAGAAAGGGAACTTACCCATCGGATGCTTAATTATATCATAATAATCAGGTACTCCAGATACAGGCTCTGTAAATGGCCATGCATTCTGGTTCTCTCTAAGCTCGCCAAGCAGTTGGCTCAGCATATAGTACATTGGACTTTTGGTGTCGTCTGAGCCTCGAATTCTATTGTAGCCGAAGGTCAATGCGGTTACGACTGGTGTTGATGCATAGATACATACTTTTCTTCAATATCGGGCGTCCAGCCTGCCTCCTCTACGAGTTGTGAACAATAAGTAAAAGCAATTGGAATTCAGGGCTCATCTGATGCAACATACGAAGTCCGGGGATGTCCTGGGGATTGACATGCGTTGCGCCCTTCTTAAATGCATCCAAGCCGGCATGAACAATATGCGACTGGGATATTTCTTTTATCTTTTGGAAGAGAGCCTGCGATTCCGCACGTGAGTTGAATCCGCATTTTGTCAACATCCGCTTTGCCCGAAGCACGGGAAACTACCTTTCGATGCGCCGCATATATCGTATAAATTTCAAGATACCGGACCTTGGGGAAGAATGTGCATTGGAGGAGAGTAGCACCTTCATAATCCTTAATATATCCGACCCAGATTGCTTTCTCGAGGGTTATCTCCGAAGTGAAGCCCTTAAGGCATGCGATTATGCCCAGCTCACTAATGGAGCATGAAACTGCGCCAATATCAACCAACCTGCTTCTTGAAGAACCCAATAGCAAAGTTGTCGGCGTAGGTGAGGAGATGCTGCACGCCAAAGGTGTCACGTACGTAGTCTTTGAAATGAGCCATAAGACGTGCCCCATATCCCTATGATGATCATAGTCCATGTAAGGACGAGATAAAACTGCTATATATATGTCAGGACCTCGTACCGAAGTTTGATTGCCACTCAATACAGCCAAGAACACAATTTCAGCGAACTTCCGTGCTTCGAAGGGTCGAAACGTGATACCTCCGATGACTTCACGATTGGCCCGGATAACGACGTAGCTAAAGTGTTCCCTGCAACCAAGGTAGGTCAGCTTCCATCACCTTACGACCACAGGTACCGCCCATTAATCACCTCGAGTACACCACGCGAGCAATATATTCTCTTGGCATTTTCGGCAATTGAGCTTGAATGACGGCTTTGAGTCTTGACAGCAGAACAAGATTCTCCTTGCGGCCATCATTGTGCGCCAGCTTAAAACTCACGAATCCAGACTGCTCTTCCTCTAAGATTCGCTTGTATTTCGCGGAGCGGACCTAAAACCACAACCACACCAGACGTCAGTTTTCGAAGATTACAGGTGCCTCAAGATCTGACATCTACCTCGTTGAATTTTTCTGGTGCAGGCTGGACACCATCTCCGTTGGCAACACCCTTTTGACTATCATCCACAAGCGTTGTTGGGGCAATTAATGGACTTGGCAGCTTCGGTGGTACTTCGCTGGCTGTGAGCGGAGATGCCTTGTCGCCGTTTGCCACATCCCCGTTTTCGTCCGCATCTCCTTGTACACCAATACTCTGATTGGCCAACGTTCTCCCGCTTTGAGCAGGGGGGTTGGTAGGAGTGTCATTGGCAGGGATCTCTTGCGAGCTGAATATTTGCTGACCCATTCGACGGCGCTTCGATAGTGGCGCTTCGTCCTCTTCTGAGGAGGACGAAATGCGCCTCAGGGGTTCTGGTGTACCACTTCTACTTCGTTTGGGATTACTGATTGAGGTAGGGCTAGCCTCCGCACCAGCAAGTATACTATCTGGTGCTTTGATAGCATCATCGCTGGCTGTTCTCCGGCGTTTGGAGAGCGGTTCTTCTTCGTCGTCTGAGGATTGTGGTCGTGGCAGACGTTCCACTGAGGGAGTTCTTTGCCGCTTTGCGGTTTCCGGTGACATCGCTGAGATTCGTAGGGTATCTGAGACGTTGGAAAACTTGCTTGCGGTGGGTTAAGCGCTTATAAAAGCGCTTAGATGAGGGCTGCAGGTTGCGAGCCAGATGCGAAACCGTCACGCCGAAATCTCCGCCGATGACAAGAATTGCTTTGCCCGAATTAACCTACACTGGAACCGTACAATTTGTGGTTAAGTCACTATTGTTGAAGGAATGCTGGAAGACGGGATCTACTTCGTTAATTGACGCTCAGGCATGTCATCTAATATTTTCACTCCGGTCAACCAGGTATGATTTATATCTTATTGGACTGTAGAGATTGTAGTCTGACAGTAGGAACAAAGGTACGGTTGACAAATGTGTCTGTCGTACGGTTGAAGAAGGGCGGGAAACGGTTTGAAGTTGCCTGTTACAAAAACAAAGTTCTCGAATGGCGGAACAATGTGTAAGTTATTTGCAAGCAACAGATTTGATGCGAGCCAGCGGACTGAGTTTAGTACAGGGAAACCGACCTCGATAATGTCATGCAAACCCGCACAGTTTTTGTGAACGTCTCAAAAGGACAACTTGCAAATAAAGAAGACCTCAACAAAGCCTTCAAAACAACCGACACAGACAAGATCATTTTGGAGGTACGTAATTGGCCTATATTTCAGAAGACCGAGGGCTGTAACCACCGACATGGCATAACCTTGGCATAGTTAGATTTTGCGAAAGGGTGAATTGCAAGTTGGGGAAAAAGAACGAACACAGCAGCTAGGGAACCTTTCGAGAGACATTGCTACCACGGTTGCGGAAAAGTGTATCAATCCCGATACTAAACGCCCGTATACTGTGACTATGATTGAAAAGGCTATGGCGGACCTTCATTTTTCGGTCAACCCGAATCGGAACGCGAAGCAGCAAGCCCTTGAGGTGATCAAGCAGCTACAAGAAAAACAAACCATTCCAATAGCTAGAGCGCAGATGCGCCTTCGTGTTGCCATACCTGGGAAGGAAGGAAAGAGAGTAAAGGAGAAGATTTCTTCACTAATAGAGAGCACAGAAGATGAAGATTGGGGCGATGAATATGAGTTGGTGAGCCTGATATCGGTGTTTTATCAAGTTGCATGAATGATGAATGACCTAATGCGTTCGAAAATCTTAGATATGCCTGATCAATCCTGGACAATTCAGGGCATTGACAGATGTTGTGCAGAAGGAAACAAAGGGTAGAGGACAAATTGAAGTGTTGAGCATTCGAGATACGGACGACAGGGATGAAGCTTTTGCATAAACTATCTAGTCCATAGAATCTGAAGCTTACGTGTTTAATTATCCTTTCTGAAGAGAACATCTGAATCATCCAGGCACACTCTGTATGCATGGAATAAACGGCAATCGCGAATGTTACCAACAATAATAGTACAGGGCTGGTGAACTGACGGCATTAAGTGGATTGTGCACATCAGCAATTGGCCAATTCAGCGTGTCGAGAACACCCGATACACAAAGAGGCACTGCCAGTATGTTGTGAAGTCGTTTGACCTTGGCCACCTTGACATCACCGTGAAGTGAGAGGAGATGCTTGTGCTCGGCCATGACCCCCACCTCCAGGAATCCCTTTGGCAGCCTGCTTTCTCTTCTTAAACGCTTTGACTTGCTCGTGGCCCTCTTCAGTTACCACCAAAATCCGCTTCTTGTCATTCTTCCAGAGAATCGCACCAAATGGCTCTGCATAATCGCTGAGCTGCTTGTACTCCTGTATGTCGGGGAAGTCGTTGTACATGTAGGCTGCGATGTGGTATAGAATGAATATAGATAAAATTTGCACAATCTAGGGAATTTGGGACTTTACCTCTAGACACTCGCAGTCTATTCCGCTCCATTTCCCATAATCGAATCTGATCAACAACCGTCTCGGGCAAAATTGGCGACTGTATATGTGGCAACAAATTCAGGTCAAACGGTACTCTTCCTTGAGGCCACTACAGCGTACACCGACCTGTTTCCTCATCTCCGGGTGTGCATGTGCGGTGAGATAGGTAATGATCTACGCAACACAATCAGATCGAGTAGCGGGTACAACCGCAATCTTGACCAAAGCAGTACACACTTGGTCGGCTGTAATTCCTTTCGCTAATGCATCTCTTACTCCATCACGTGTAATTAGCCCCACAACCATATTCTGGAATCGCGCTTGCAGGGAGACGAAGAGACTTAAAATAGCGATTTGCAAAGGAGATTCTACCAGAATTGATAACATCAGTGCAAGTGAAAGCGCTTTGGAGAACCATAAATACAAACCCGTATAAGCATATATTCGATAATTTGTTTCCACAATAATATATCCATGACCTTCTTCCGGCTTTCGTGCAGCAATCATTGAACCTGACGTGAGGGATGTCGCCATTCGTGTTGGATAAAACCTGCTCGATTTTTTCTATGCCAAAGGGTGCTTTAAGTCAGTAATTTCGGCGTCGTCTACACTGCCCGTCCCAAATATACCAACCTTCCGTTGATAGAAGAGGCCAAACCATTTGAGGTCTTCCAGGACCATCTTTTGAGTGTCCGTCAAAGGATCTATTGAATATGACTGCCATACCATTTATGAGCAACGACCATATATGCGCCAAGTGAAGAAAATATTTGGTTGCTTGGCATACCTGACCAAGCTCCAAACTGCCAACTTGGAAGAGGAAATTCAGGACCTCCACGATATCCATTTGCAGTTGCCTCTGATAATATACCCGTTCTAGCGTGGGAACTTTTGAACCATTTGTACATACAGCGTCTCACCTCTGCCAGTTCGAGATACTGGAGCAAGAGCGACCACACTTGAACATTGACATCTAGCAGCAGAAATTGGAATCCTTTGCTTGTGATCATGGTTCTTTCATCGTCCGTTGCACCTGACCGGCCACTGGAAGGAGCAGTGTATTAGAATCTATGCCAGAGGAAAATGCAGACGTTTCGCGTTCTTACTCTTGCTCTTGCAGTCCAGATGCAACAAGTAATCTTCCGACTGCCTTCGGTCGTTTCTCAGTCGGTGTGCCAACAAGGTAGTGTAGCACAGCCTGATTAACCGGGCTGCTAAGATTACACTCTCAATTGTAATCTAACAGTTTGTTGACATACCTCCCAGGCTTCAGATGCATAGCGATCGAGAAAAGGGATGTCTACCTCATATTTATCCTGGGTGTCAGCGGGCTTTCCGAAACTCGCATGTGTACCACTGCATCAGGGTACCAAGTAAACGTGCGTCATTATAATTTACTGGTGCCGTACGCGACACCCCACCTACTGGTCCTCACCCGCCAACCAGAGCATTATGCATATTCTCTTGAAAGATTCGACTGATCTGGAGATGTTCGCTACCGGTCTCTGTGCAAATATTCATTTTGGCAAGCTTTTTCAGACTATCTCGGAGATCGCTGGAACATAGCAGCCGTGTTATAGTATTGCTGTCCAGATCAGACGTCATGGTAAGCCCACGTGATGTACCTGCGATGCTCCTGAAAGCACCAAGCTTCAACATCTGCTTTCAGGACGGGGCGTTGTGTATAGAGTAGTCGCATCACGATCTGCTTGGCGATAGGTGGAAGGAGGCTATTTCCTGTCTCAGTTTCAGTTTTTCAAGGAGCTCTCCTGATAACAATTCCTCACCGAAGCGCGGCTAAACATGTTGCAGGCTGAGTGTAGAGTTTGTCAAATGTTTGTTTGGGGAGAGTTTCTAGGTACTCTTGGATACTATTCTGTTGCAATTGGCCGTTCTAAGTGTCAAGTAAACGCTTTACGTGACTATCCAGTGTCGTACCTTTACGGTAGCCAATGAGTCCGACATGTTTCTTAACGCGGTCGCCTGAACATCTCCAGATCCCGGCACTAAAAGTTCACAAAAACTCCGTCAAGCGCAGGAAGATACAGTTCCACTTTGGTCAATGACATCCCAGACTTGGTTGCAATTTGGATATAGTGTGGATCATTCCCAAGCGGCTGTGAAGACAATATCCGCCCAGATATGGATACATGACGCGCAGCATTCCATTACTCACACTCTACCAATATTCGTTTTGGTGCGATCTGCAAAATGCCAAAGGAGATTGTCACTCTGCAGTTAGGCCACACAGCAAATTGGGTCGGAACACATTTCTGGAATATTCAGGTAAAACATATCGTGCTCTGGGTATAAGGTCATTCTCTGACGGTTTTGTTTAGGAATCATATTTTCACACCCACCCAGAGGATGAGCCAGAAATTCAACATGATGTTTTGTTCCGGGCCGGGAGCAATATACATGTAACTATCCGGTTTCCGTTTCATTCCTAAAAATGACTTCCGGTGTGCCAACATATCCTTTGTGATTGGACAGGGTGAAGAAACATATACCCCACGGTTGGTCCTCTTCGATCTGAAAGGTGTGCCCGTCTCTGCGCGAGTGTTGGCGTACAAGATGCAAGTGTTGATATAATGTCAAGGTAGTCTAGGGACCTTGAAGAAAGTTAGTCCTCTTTACGAGCCTTCAAACGAGAGCGCATCCTACACGGCCCACACTTGGTAAAAATCGCCGCTATTTACTACCTCTATTGCATGAGCTAAGACACCGTAGGGGTGGCAAAGTTGAACGGTATGCAGAAGAGCCCTACCCGAAGAACCAATTCCTTCATCATCTGGATGAGGTAGTACGAGACTCAGTTGCTAATGTCGTCAAGGCGGACCCTTAATCGAAATTTAGCCCCCGCCAGAGCCCACAATGCCACTCACCTACGCCGATGAGCTTGAAAGAAAAGTGTCTGTATGGTCAGACTTCAACAAGCTTTACTATCATCCCAAAAGTATAGTCGAGATACCCCACTACTTGCACGAGGACGACAGGAATCCTTTTTCAACATTTACCCAAGGTCTTGACGTCTTTTCTCAGCCTGACGTTGTGAGTACCCAACCGTGCCCATTTCATGGTCCCCTGGAAAAGGGAAAACGTGCATGTTCAAATATAGTAATAGAAGGAAGACGTCCTTGATGAACGACTTCGCTTTTTTGTCGAAGAATGCGATTCCTTGCAGGTGCGAGTATGTCATTGATATGATTAGCAAATGTCTGTACTTACGAGCCAAGTAGGGTTTTAACCTTGTAGCGGATGCTGTGGACGGATTTTCAGGCATTGCCGCCAGTTTGTTGGAATATCTTCGTGATGAATTCCCAAAGAAAGCTGCCATAACATTTGGAATCCATAAGCCGCTTGCGCTCGAATACACACAGGTGGAATCGTTGTGTTCCCTAGAGTGCCTTCAGCCTACAACTCACTATGCAATTTACAGAAAAGCCGAACTATATGTTCCATCAATTCAGCACTGCTTCTAGAGGCCGCCTGCCGAACTAGTTCCTTGTACATTCCTCTGTTTCCACCTACAAGAAATGATCGTGATCCCAATGGATGGTCCAAGTATCTCAGCACTGATGTGCGTATGGCAGGTGTCTTTTCTTGATTGATTGCTTGCGGACCGGCTGACAGTTTGTGATTGTATCTAGTTTGCGTCAATATATCATTGGAGTGCCTACCTGTCCACTGCCATAGAGACCACACTACTCCCGGTTCGGTATGTCCGGCCCCTTCCCTCCATATTACAAGTGTGCCGAGCACCTGATAACGCCATTACAATTCCAGGGTAAAGGCGAATCCCATACATATGCTTGACCTGGCTGATGTTGTCAGTGGCGGAAGCGCTCGTACATTGGCGGCATTAGCCTCTTCTCTGCCATTTCCCATGCCTAAGCATGCACCTTTTACCACGGTGATGAGCCCCCAAAATTCAAGAATACGATGGATGCGGGATTTGACCCAGCAGCTGCCATATGACTCGGTGGGTTCCCACAAATTAACATATGCTATAGGCGCGCCAACTCATGACATTGCTGCAGATAGGAGACCATTTCGGACACATCGCCGTTTTGCGAGGTGTAGCCGAGATTGCAAAATTTCAAAATCACGAACATCAACAATTGTGAGCGTTTGTTAGGGATATGAATCGCAAAATCCTGACCATTCTCATCTAGTCCAACTACCAAATCTCAAGTACAAGAGGCACTTGACAAGCTTTTCAACTCGCCGTCCACAGTGGGTGGCCGAAGGTAAGACTCTTGCTCCTCTCAATAGACCCACCCTCGCGCTCAAAGAGACGGCGGTGCAGCATCGTGCTCGACCAGGCCATGCCGGTCGCGGAAACTTTTCCTCAATTTTTCACCGAGCATGTTGATAACAATGGTGTTGTGGATGATCTGGCTAAGCGATCCAGCGGTAAGATCACAGAGCGATCTGATTTTGATTCCCTTTTCTCATGGAATGCCTCGGGATGGTTGATGCAGGGGTTGTAACCCGAGTAGCTACAATGACCCATCTGCAAATATCACCCCAGCTGAAGAAATTAATCATTGACGCTGCTCAGACACTGACCAGGATTTCAACACCTATTACTGTTCTGTACGAGAAAGGTGAGCACGGGATATCTGGAGAAGATTGGCGGGCAATGAGAGAGGCCCTTGAAGAGTTGGCAGAGAATTACGAAGAATAAAGGTACTGTCACACCTCATGTAGAATCACAGCTGATATTAATGCTCCACCTCTCAGACTCGTGGTGTTGGCACTCTGGCAGCACCCCCACCAATTTTAGGATGTCTGAAACCTTTAACATAGTCGAGGGCAAATCTCTCTGACTCGAGTCGAGCAGTCATACATGTCAACTTTTGTATTTGCTTTTTGTACGAAACCATAAAACAGATCAATCTTCTCCTGCTGGTACCTCCTCCTCTAGATACTTGACCAGTTTTACGCGCATCTCCGTTAAGTCATCCCCGCGTAGGATGTCACTGACGAATGCCACCTCCACTTGCATGTGAACCATCTCTAAGGCCCCTCGTAGTACCCCGCACAAAACATTGGAATACCACAATTCGGTCACAGCGTCTTCTGGAAGCTCCACAAAATCTGAAAGCGGGTTATCTTCAATGACTAGGGAGAATTCTTTGGAGTCTGCGGACCAGTTTGTTACAGTGGGTGATATACCCAGGAATATTTTGAAGCCAATCTGTCGGAATCGCGGCGTAAATTAACGATGCACTAGCGATCAAGCCTTCAAAGACCAACACCCACTTTTGCTATTGTATCTGCCGTTTCCCGAAAGTCACCGCACTTGGTAGTACCAGATTTTGCCAGAAAGTCCTCAATCAACCTGGCTCCGATATTATATCCCCTGTTCGGTAGAAACAGCTTTTAGCGACGAGGACGGTAATATCTCCTCCACAGAACATTCAACCAACCCACATCTTCTCCAAGTGCTTATTCACTTCTACATAGTTTTCGTGATCTTTCATGAGTTGCGCCACTACTGAACCGTACGTCAGCGTAAAAAGTTCGGCACTCTGTGCAATGTTCGTAAGAGGATCCTGAGAGTAAGAAAACGCAGATAAAGTGTGATATCATGAACGAGCATACAATTTTATCCACTTTCGTCTTCCATATCTCATCTCCCGTTTGTCGTGGCTGCCGAAGCATGGTAATGTTTTCCTCTTCGGTGGTTCAAAGTGGGGCAAAGATGGGGGAAGCTGAACGGGCAGAACGCGTTGACGGTTGACTCACCGCCAGTGAACGTGATCCAGCATCCAATCCAAAGAACCTGTAAAAACAGACTTTTTGAATTTCATGTAGACAATTTTAGATGACACCCACGGCTACGACCCGCACCCATGTTCGGATAGATACAGAATACAGCGCTGATGCTGTTGAGTTCTGTCCAATACATCCTTTTACTCATGTGGTAGCGGTTGGAACTTATCAAGTGGTCAAGGACGGTAACCTCTGGTCTCCAGACGCAAACGGGAATTTAAAGGAGACAACAACAGAAATCGCGGAGGACAGGGAAAATGTCAATACGGGTAGGCTTGGTCGACTCTTATTGTTCGATTTGACAGAGTCGGGAGAGATTGAAGGATCCATTTCTGCGTGAGTTGAAATCTTATTCTCAACACCGCTTCCGAAACCTCATAAATTTTCTGTCTAGGAAGGAGGTTTTCCGGATGGAAACTGGTGCCATTCTTGATATGAAATGGTGGGACTTCTAATGTCAACTATGGCCTTCCAGCATTAAGCGTGATCTACGCAGGTCACACCATCCAGTTAATGGTCAGGCGTACTTGGGGCTGGTCGATGCGTTAGGGCAAACGCAGCTTCTTGGCTTGAATGAGGTTGGTGAAAAACAAGTGCATAACGAATTACCGTGAAGCTGAAGCAGAGTATGTGCAGGGCTCTGATGTGTTGGTGCCAAAGGCCTCACATTCTAACGGGAAGGATGGAGTACTCAGTCTCTCCCTGGACTGGTCAAACCGCGTCAATCACAGGTAAGATGCATCTCAGTATGAAACTTGTGATCGTTTTTTGTGCCTGAACAATAGTACTGTGTGTTGTCCGCCAGCGATCCACGAATTATAATCAGCGAAAGTGATGGAAATATCGCCCGGCTTTCAATAACCGGCGGGTCGATTGTGCGAAGCGAAGAATGGTACGCGCATGAATTTGAAGCTTGGATCTCGGCCTTTGATTACTGGGAAACCGAGATCGTTTATACTGGTATGAATCTTCTGTCTATAGTCCACATCTCCTCCGCATATATTTTCTGACGACATGTTTGCCATCCTCTCACAGGTGGCGACGACTGTACTCTCAAAGGATGGGACCTTCGAACGAACCCGGTGTCACCAACTTTTACGAATAGAAGGTGCGTGCTGAATCTTATCTCCCGATGCCATTGCTGTAGTGCTCACATTTGTCATCGATTATTTCGAAGGCATCAAGCCGGAGTTTGCAGTATTCAATCGCATCCTCATCGCCAACATATACTTGCAACTGGAAGGTGATTGCTTGTCTCTTCTAGAGAAGGAATCTTTGTCCTTTTGCATCAACATTGTACCCCCAATCAGCTACGATGAAAGTATCATGATCTGGGATACACGAAAAATGCGCACCCCACTATTAGAGCATCATACGGGGGGAGGAGTCTGGCGTCTGAAATGGCACCCGACAGATCCCGGGCGACTGCTCGCTGCGTGTATGCACAATGGCTTTCATATCCTAAACGTCGATACAGGTAAATGGAAGCACCACATCTTCCAAAACGTGACCTCTAATAAATGTATCCTGACAGACGCAGCTCGCTGTGAATCTGTGTGCAGCTATATGGAGCATGGCTCCCTTGCCTACGGTGCAGACTGGCGCTATTCTAACCTCAAACTGAACCTGGAAGAAAATCCTGTCCGAAAATCGGCGAAGGACACTTTGGGAACGTGTTCATTTTATGATCACATATTCCACGTGTGGGATTTCGCACAGCTTCCTCCATGAATGCACAAATCAGTTGCGGAATCTATTAGCACCTGAACATTATCTTTCTATGAACGTAGTGGGGGGCCCATATGTCGTAGGGTATCGTTTTCTGACACAAGAGGAGGTGGAGGTGATCCGTTTCTGCGTGCGACGTACAAACCGAGGCCCTTTCGTGGAAGTGAATGAGCCGGCGGGCCCCACTGTCGAACCTCTCCAAGAAGGTATTCGCTTTTCGTATTCTGGGTATTTTAAATGTTAGAAATCCGTATAAAATCATCGATCAGACGGCGTACATACTGGACCGAATGGTAAAGGTGCAGTTTGCACAGCTACATCGCGATGTGCTTCATGGTCAGATGAACTAGACTGCAAATTTTCTTTTTGCGTTGACGGTATTGCCGCAATTACAGCCTGCAACCCAGCTGGAGGCAGTTTTCTAGGAAGGCTATGCGCGTTAACTGGCTCAGGTGTTCTTCGTGGTTCTGCTGGGGCTTGACGAGCTGCCTGAGATTCCAATGGGGCAATCTCTTGAGACAACACTCTGTCCGTTACGATTTCCTCAGAGCGCCCACTTTGATCATTATGTGTCTCAGCAAAGGAGTCTGTCGCCACTGAGCCCCAACGCAACCGGATGTGTTGGAATCATATGTACCTTTGACGCAATCAAGCTGCATAATTACCTGAAGTGCTGTTAATGTCGGCCAACCCCTATGTGCGAGAATGTTAGTAATGTTCTTACATGGGGTTGGTTGTCAACTTTGTTCATGGATGGAATACTCGTACCTCCTGATTAATAGCAGTCACTGTCTCCACCAAGGTGGTCCGCAATCTTGCAAGTACTGGTTGTTCAACTCTGCTGTTCCGCAGAAAGCAAAAGGGCCCTTGGTATCCTACCTTTCAATATAGGTGCCAAAATCGGTCGATATTACATCCTGATTATGAAGTCTGTGGTCATCCCAATATTCAGTCATATCATCTGCTACGCGACAGACTTTCATTAACAATGAAGAGAGCTGCGAGTTTCTGGCCCGGAGGTTTTCGTCTATCTGCAAGACAAATACAGGCTCAGCGACGACAGTGTAGCATGAGAGCATATCAATTACGGTACCGGCAGATCAGCATCGCTACTCCTCTCCGACTCATATATCTGGTCGGTTGATTCCTCTTCTCGGTCCCCGTACTCGTATTGCTCACGATCATAAATGACATTTCCCTCTAGATCCAATAAACCACTTTCATACGCCATCTCCAGCATCTTGTCGCTCTCTGCAGGGCGAAGAATTCCGTATCGTCAGTTAAGATTTCTCCAGGTACGTTACCAAACCGTACCTTTGAGCTTCTCCACCAGCATTTTAATAACTCGCTGATTGGTCTGATTCTTCTTGGCCAATTCTTGCTCGGATTCTGTGAGCAGCCCATTACCTGTTCGTAATTGTGCCACCTTTTGTTTAAGCGAATCGTTTTCGGCAATCAGTTCAATCGTCTTTGCGCTCATTTTTTTGAGTTGAGACGTTATGGCCATGTTTTCGCGGATGGCTCGTTTTGTGGTCTATTAACAGAAAACCGCAGGATAAGAATGCATTTTGAAATCAGGCTCCAGTTTCCCAGCGGCATTATACCTCTGCCATCTGCTGATCTGCAACTCGTCGGAAGCTGGCCACCGCTTCATTGACCTTTTGTAGCATCTCCTTTTTGACGGAATTCTATGTAGATCTCTCGTTAAGCAAAATGCTGCCAGTTTCAATACAACTGGCTATCTACTTTATCCTGAAGGACTTTTCGTTCAATATTGTGGATAGTCTCCTTGTATGACCGCTCCTTTGCTTCCAACTGAGTCTTCAACGATTTCAGTTGCTGTTCTAACTCGTCCTTTATTACGTGACAACGCGGCGTCAATGTCCGCCACAGGTGAGGAAACACCCGACAATGCCGTCCTCACCTTCCTCGCAGCAAAGGTATTCAAGTCATGCAGTTGAGCCTTATAAACAGCAACTTGACTCTGCAGGCCTTCGATCTCTTTATGTGCAGCTCCCACGGCTTGCTCCACGCCAGCCTTGGCCTTCGCCTCCAGGTCCTTTTTTTCTTGATCCATCTGAACCACCTTTTCCTCCAAGTCACTGATATGCTTTTCGTGTTCCCCCACTTTAATGTTGAGGAATTCCACAATGTCTTGCTGTACCAAGTTGTTATGAGTGCGGAGTACCAGACAACGAAATTTTCGATCAAAGGCACCTTATCGTGGCTGGCTTTTGCTTGAGCTTTGCCCAATGCGTCGTTTTCTTTGGTCAAAACATCGCACTTGCTCTTACTTTAAAAGAATAAGGTTGCTGTTAAATCCCTTACATTCAGTGAAATCAACGTCAATTGTCCGCACTTACTATCGCTCAAGCTTCTCCATGAGGTCCCGAACTTTGGCCTCGTAGATTTCGATGGTGACCTCATCTAGTTTTGATTTCTCGGTCTGCTTAAAATCTCCTTCATCTGTGCTGGAGGCAAAGTGTCAAGAATGACAACAGTCAAGGGTTAAGGACAACACTCAAGCAATCAGATGAAACATGAGCATGCTCATATTTCGTATAAAACACAAAAGGATATCTGTCCCCTGTAGCGCTAGCCGATTTTCTTCCCCCTTTCTTCCCGCCCTTTTTGTCAGACATGGCGACTTGTATGCAGTTGTCACTGGCTGAATGTTTGCGGACAAGATTTTACTTGAGGAATGTCGATCATTTGATCGAAATTTCGAGCGGACTATTAGGCTGGATGGATTACCAAATCTGCACATATGACCTTTTATGATTAGCGCGACCTTCAGAATCCAACCATGTTTAACCATCATTTCGAAAACAACACTGAACCTATCGTTAAGATGTTGTCGGTCTGTATATGACTCTTACTTTTCCCACTCTCAATTGACAAGAAACATTCCATAATTTTACCGACGTGACATTCAAGCCACGACGGGGTATCATTTCAATTGCAAGTGTGATAGCGAGCCCGTTACAATAGCAGACTGAACCATTAATGGAACGCCAGATGAATGTAGCGTCATTTGCTATGACAAAATTTGCTGTAGGAATCACACCCATTGAAGTGGATATTGAAGATGCTATTACATTTCATTGGATAATAATGACCGGTGCTATATGCTCACAGGAAGCAGGTTCATTCCAAAAAGCGATAGACATGAAAGATTTGTGACACAGAAACAAGTTGTGATTCCTCCGCGCTCCGACTTACTGTCTCATAAAATCAGATCAATGTTAGTCTGCAGAAAATCATCCTATGTTATGTAAAACTATGCAACAATGTGAAATGCTACGTGTCTATGTACATAATCCATGGGAAAGGAGGCCAAAAATGTCAACATGCGGTAAAACCTCAGCTAGGAGCTGTTTTCGATATCAGCTTGCTCGATAGGCACTTCGAACTTTCCCCTAGACTCAACCCCAGTAGCACGGCGCGGACTTTGCGGTCCAGTTTCGTTATCATCTTTCTCTACCGGGCGGGTAATCGTATCATCATCTACGGCGTGCCGTTTTCCTGGAAATTCTTGCCGCTGAATTGTATCAAGGTATGCATCTGATCCAACATACACTGGGGCATCCCGAAAAATTTCCTCCTCATCTTCGATGGCTTCTCGGTCCAACTCATCCACATTTGCTATTGCATCTACTTCCCCGAGCACTTGTTCGTATTCAGGTACTTCGCTTTCATTTTCCCAGCTAGATGCTTCGGTCTGTTCAAAGTCTTTCACAACTAGGTGTTCCAGTATTTCATCCATGAGGGTCACGTACTCGGGATACAGATGGGGATGCCGGACAACACGTGCAAATCCATCGCTTTTTCGTACCGCATTGAAATCGGCTAAGACGTACTGTAGCACTAACCGACGTAAAGGTTCGTACTTGTATGCAAAGGAGAACAGGAATTCAGTGACGGTATCTGGTTGTATGTGGGTTTGTAGTAGGCTTTTGGCTTTGCTCATCAAATCGTGAACCTAGTGTATGTAGTTTAGGGGGGAGGGATAACGGCCGCAGGTGGCTAGAGTGGCGGTACTAACCTGATATTTGTCCGCAATCACGTACAAGTATCCGATTTCTGATATCGACGTTGGTGGATCAATCTCACGGACGTAGAGGTATAGTAACATGTTGCGGACTGTACTATATGGAAAATCCGGTATCTCCACAACAGTGATATCACGCTCAGCCGTGCTTTCTTGGAACCCTCTCGTGAACATCGCCAGAAAGTAGTCAGAAAGGCTAGATAACACACTCTTTTGGGCTGTCAGAATCTTCCCTTCAACGACAAAATGCACATCGGCAACAGCTGGATTTGCCAAGAGAGAGCGAAAGGCCATCGAGCGACGCCAATCCAGATTCCCAGCTGGTTCAGTTGGCTCGAAAATTGGTGGTCGATGTGGCGCAATAACTTCCATTCGTCGTAAAATAGCCAAGAGGCTTGCAGTACTCCGACGAGTAGGATGCGTATATAGACGCCGAAAAGCATCGCTCGATCTGATCTCAGCAAAACTCTGAATGATGTACACGCATATCAACTCCCGTAACGATGGAGACAGGCCACCCAGAGCCATGTATACATCCAGAGCATCCGTAACAGTGAGACAACTGTAGACCATTCTTCGGGACGTCCTTCTCAATTGCTCCATGCCAAAGCGCTCGGCAAGGACCTGTAGATATGCATGATTTTTGGCAGTGTTCTCTATATGCAGTGCACCGGTGTAGGCATACGCAATGGCGGCGCGTACAACCTCATAAGGGACATCGTCAATGATCAGAGGCGATCCATCTTCGGGAGGTTCACATCCCCGTAACCTGCTGGCAAGGACCGATCTTTGCACGTATATCGGCTTTTCTCCAGCTATCACAGTTAGATCGGAAATTTTTGGGTCATCAAAGAGGCCTTCCGGTAAAGCACCAGCTGCTTGCACAGGCCCAGTAGGTAAGGTAGTTACATCTTTTCCATTGATAACGTCGGATTTCTGGCGCAAGCCGGCTTCGGCTGTCGTGAAAGAGATCCTAATGATCAATGTGTCATCGGTCAACTCCATCAACCTTGGCGAGCTTCGAAGGCTTATTAACCACCATCCAGCAGCATCCTCCATGTCACACCAAGTTGACTGGCTGCTTCGGACAACATGAAGGGCGGCTGGTTCAGGCTCTGTGATTGTTATCTGAAAATCAATGTTGTTTGCGCGAATCCAGGAAAGAAACTGCTCTTCCGTTTCGTTTGCATTTTGAGCCCATATATGTAGATATATATCAATCCTAGACATACTCATGAGAAAGCAATATAGGCACTGCTGTTGTGTTTTCCGAACCCTCACCTTTGCCCATAGTCCTTTGAAGCCGGTCGTAAGCCAAAGGGATATATATTGCACCCCCACTTTCGATTGCATACTAGAAACGGAGTTGCCCCATACGAAAAAGTTGTTTTCCCATGTTCAGCCTTGCTGAAATTCCTAATTGCAAGTTCCAGAGTTCTACGGTTCTCGGTCAACTTCAAGGGAGCGATAGTAACGTTGTTGGAGGTCCCCATGACCAAGAGGTCTGGGCGGTCCACTGGGCTGTAGGCTACAGGTCTACGTACTGTAGGCTGGTCTGATCGCGACAGTCACATGGGCTGCTTACGTTCCCAACGCCCTTGTACTCTTGCCCTCGTACTCGCTGGCTCATGTACTCTGAAGACAGTGTATACCATAGCAAAGGCATATATTGGTTGAGAGATACACGGCATGATTACTGGTGCCATTCTTGTCTAGAGGTGCTTTTTAGTCTGTCCAGTCCACCCTGATATGGATAAAAGGTTGTTTGAATTGATACTTGTTACCAAAAGACCCCTTGACCATTAGTGGTTGCTGACTGCCCGAAGCATATCCATAAGGTGAAACCAATTATTTGTATGTATTGCAGAGGAGGATTGCCGAATGAAGGATTGCGAGGTAACCACCAACGAGAATATTCTTCTTGAAGATATTCCTGCCAAAAAGGAGGATTGTGCATGGATAAGAAACAGGAAAATCGAGGCGGACGCCTTTTGATCCCTTTGATCAGTGGTCAATTTTGGGCAAGTTATGATGTGGGGAAGAGAATACTCAATTTTCACCATGAGATGGCTAGGTATTTATGGGCCCCCTTCATGCCCATTTTGTACCCAAGGGCCAGAGTCAAGTCTTTCCTTGCACCATCAACCTGCCGAGATTGAAACAAATGTGAGACCTCTTTGTAAATCTGTACCCTCTACTCTACATGGCTGCCCTCGGTTTTCGCTGGCATACAGTTGAAAACAGTAGCACTTTTCGTGGTGTTCAATCCACTTCCTGTCGTGCAACCTGTTCTTTCTGCCCCAGTCGCTGAGGTGGCACCTGTTCCTCTTCCAGCTGGCAATGTGGCTGCTGCCTAGCCTGGCTCACTGACCTACCAGTTCAGCAGCTGCGAAACATAATTGATGGTGAGAAAGTTTCCAGGACAAGTGCCAACCTGAGTCCGTAGAGCGGAAGGAAGCTTGTCAAGGATGCAGTTACTGCCTTGTTGCAGCGAATCATTGGCTCCAGAAAGGTGTGTGGAGAACAGGAGCTTTAGTTGGGCGATCGCTTCGTTCGAAGATGTGTTCTCAACTATAGTCAATCATTGTCAGTGTAACATTTGACAGTACAAACTCTCTCCGGATGCAGACTATGTTTATTTTACAGCCGAATTGGTACATGTGCATCTATCTAAAAAAGCCGAAAATAAACAGGTGTGATTCTCGTTGCGTTCCTTTCACAGCTCATCGTGTCCCCCGGTTTCTGTTTGGCCCTCTGGTTGTTCCTTTTGCGTTGCCTCCTCCTCCGCATGCTCTTCAGACCCCGTAGTATTTTGGTCTTCCTCAGCCGCACCTGTAGGCGTAGAGGTAGGTGTTGTGCGTGAAGTCGATGTTGAAGCCTTGGGACTTGGCTTTCGCTTCTTGGGTTTAGCCAACAGCTTTGACATCTCCTTCGTTATCTCCTGGGCCTTGGTGGAGAGATCTTTGGAAAGCAAGATGGGATGCTCGTGGGGTGCGAGCTTTGCCTGTTCCGCTTGTTTAGTACCCAGCCACTCTTCAGCTGCCGTTATGAGACTCTCGAATGTAGTCAATTCATTCTCGGTGAACCGGCCCTCGTCGTCTGCTGTTAAATTTCTAAAGGATTTCAGGATGCTTTTCGCTGCGGATATCGCTGCCTGGAAGCCGGTAACTGCCTCTCCCCGTTTGCGATATTCACTGCGCTTGAAGAAAAGCGGGTCATGGATGTCCATTAGTACTTTGAGGCGAGACTTAAGATCCTCGGTGGGCGCAACGTCCGCTCCTTCGTAGAGCCAATCTGACATCTCGTCAAGTTTCTCCTTGAACGAAATCCTCTCATCCTCGGTTGTGGTGAGTTCCACCTCATCATCGTAGAGGAATTCTTTGCTACTGTAAACAAACGCTTCTAGGCTATTCCTGGCTTCTTCACGCGCACGCTTTTCGGCGTCCGCAAGGTCCAGAGCGGCAAGTCTGTAACATGCCTAGGGGTCAGCCATGGCACACACTGATCATACGTCTGCATTGTAGTACATACTTTTTCTTGGCTTCTGCCTTATACTCTTCGTCGATGGGCTTAATGGTTTCCCAATCGATGGTAATCGGAAGCTTTACTGTTTCAATTGTAATCTTCACGGCTGGAACCGTGTTGTTTGCGGTATCTGCTTCGGCATCTGGTGAGTCCGCTTTCGCTTCTTCAGGCTTCTGCTCTTCTTCGCCTTCCTGTTTCCGCATGTGATGTATGTAAGTCCTTGAATTCGGAGCTGCAATATCTATTTTACGAACCTCTGCATTTTCGGCACTGCCGTCATCTTTCCTTCCCTTGAAAAAATTCATGACTGTATCTGTGGTGACTCGGTCGGTTATCTTCTAGTGAGCGAGGACTAACAACTTGCTTTCGCAATACCTCTGAGAGATGGACCATCTTTGACGTCCTTGTCTGTCTGCTCCACCTCAAACTGGGCGGTGGCTTCGCCAACGGAAACCAGTCCCGACTCAGTCAGCTCAATCAAAGACTTGACTTTGGGATCCCCAAGAGCACGATTCTTGAACTTGTCGACTGCGTCACTAACATCGCCTACATGTGCGCGGAGAATGACAGGCTTATTGCCAGTTCTGTTGGTTGAAAACGGTCAGATTGATTACCGCGTCCCAAGCCATGTTCTCCAATACATACTTGTATGCGAGCTCATAATCAAAATCCGTTTTCCGCTTGAAATTCATCAATTTCTTGGCGCCCAGTACCGTCTTGTCGCTGAAGAGAGTTGTCCGGAAAGTGCGGTTCGCTGCATTCTCTATAGGTCAAGGCGCGGTTCAAAAGTGAGCATATGCGAGTAAAGTGTGTAAGTGTGTGTATATATGACGGACCTTTTGGTTCCGCATCATATGCCACTTCAATAGGAAGTATATTGATGTCTTTGATACGGATTTCCTTGACCCTAAACTGCCTGCTAAGAGTAGCAGCCTCGAGTCCCGCACCCATTACTGCAGCTTCATCGGCGTTCACATTTTTCGCAATCTTCTCTTCGCCCACCAGATCGATCAGCGCAGCTTGAATGAAAGGGATTCTGCCGCCTCCACCCACTAGGACCAGTGAGTCAATGTCCGCAACGGTCAAATTTGCCTGCGCCAGAACCGATTTCACTGGATCCTGAACTCTGCTCTTCACATCCTTTGATATATCTTCCAATGTAGATCGCGTGACTAGTACTCGGAAATCGAGTTCTTCCATGAGGCCCTCGACAGATGAAATTGTTTCCTGGTTTGCACTCAAAACCTGCTTGACACGGTTGGCTTCTTTTAAAAGTTTAGCCATAGCTCTAGAGTCTTGGAACACATCGCCTTTGAGCTTGTCGCCGGCCTTCTTTGCAAACTGTTCCGCGAGATGCTGCTGTAGCTTCACATCTACCGAGTGGCCACCCAGACTGGGATCGTAACCAGTTGCTTTCACTTGCAATTCCGTTACATTTCTGACGCCTTTCTTTGGCTCCACACTTTGGAATTTGACTAGTGCCGCCACGGTGCCTCCAGCGCCCATATCGTAAAAGATATGATACTGCGGATGCGGGAAAGATCGACCGCTCGCGTAATTCAAAGCGACTAGGACGACGGTTAGAGTCGATAACAAAGTTCGGCGTGGCTCAAAGTTTGCATCGTACCAGCAGTTTCGTCATTCATCAACATCAGGACGCGCAGACCCGCCAACTCAGCTGCGTCTAGTAGAGCCCTGCGCTCAAAGTGTCCCCAATAAGGCGGAACCTACAGCAACATTTTCAAAATAAATCTTGATTCCATTTTCTTCAAAGTGGCATCCGACACCCACCGTGATAACAGCCCCAGTAACTGCTTCTCCACCAGCAATTTCAGCCTGGTGCTTTGCTTGCGCCAATTGCATGGCAACGAGCTCCTCTACTGTGTACACAGTCTTATCATCG
The DNA here is from genome assembly GCA_006535965.1 of Spizellomyces sp. 'palustris'. Lineage (NCBI taxonomy): Eukaryota > Fungi > Chytridiomycota > Chytridiomycetes > Spizellomycetales > Spizellomycetaceae > Spizellomyces > Spizellomyces sp. 'palustris'. The sequence continues at coordinate 89,781 of QEAR01000022.1, read as the reverse complement.
TATTGAAACGCCACCGTCCCCCGCTTTGCATCTTTGATCATGGAGTTGGTGAACGTTTTACGATATTCTTCGGCTATGGGGTCATCATAGAGCTTTCCGAGGAGGTTCTTCAAAGAGCCGTATGTATCTTGGGGGAATCGAGTTGCCTATTCATTCCACATATTTCACAGAATACTGATAAATATGCATGTTAAGCCGGAACCATTTGCAACCGGTAATGTCCTACCAGCGACACGGCATCAGACCCATATCGTCTATCACCATCGCGAACGAGCACAATGGCTGGCGTTTTCCGTTTGGACTCGGCATTTAGAACAATATCAAGAGGTATGCCTGGCTTTACAATGGACACTTTGAACCAATCTGTGCCATAGTCAATACCGATCACGGAGGCGGATGCTGGTTGCAATGATGCAGCAAGGATGAATAATCCTACTCCCCACAAGGCAAATATAGGATATAGAAACCGCATTGCCCTAGTTTGACGAGGGGTCAACACGCCAGAGGTTGCGTTATGAAGAGATGAAAGCCCGATCTCGCTCAGTGCCCTCCGTTGCAACAAGGCGAGAATGACTCATGTTCAGGCAGGACGCGACGTGGCGGATTTTGGCTCGATGGCCTTCCATGGCACAGAACACGCCCAAAGCTACTTGAACGAGGCTTCGATATGACGTTAACGACTGGTGATGAACCAGGGCGGGATCAGATCTTGGTTCGTCTTCTGAGGAGTTCTTTTGTTCTTGATATGGTGGTGTTTGCAACCAGACAACTTTCACGTACGTATTTGAACAAGGATTCGTCTGCCATCGTTGGGAAGCGAGTTTTAGAACAAGGATGGAAAGTGCGTTGTATTTCCCGATATGATTTAGGAATGGGGATTTGATAACGGAGGCTATTAGATAGATCTTCTCATAGCAAAAAAACATGCAACAAAAAACTATGCTAGATAGTGCCAAATGCATCAACATCATAAACTGAAAACAACAGAAATAGAGAGTACTCTTCGTCAATGTAAATGTACCCTCTCCACAGCCTCTCCCATGCTCTTAAACCATCATGCTTGTAGTTCATCAATCTCGCAAAACCTACTAGTTATAATCATGGAGTGTCCGGAACAGACCCTGCTGAGGGGCCCGGGAAAGATTTCTTCAACCCAACTGCCCTCAGAACCTTGTTAGCCGTTCCTTTCAAAAGCCCTGGTTCTTCAGTGACAGGTCTTTTTGCAACCTCCATCTCCGCAAACTCCCCTATACGCACAGGAAACATTTCCAAGAACCCAGTTCGTTTCTGGAACCTAGCCAATTTGAGCGCCATCCGCCACTCTACGACGCTCAGTTCAGCACGGAGAATACCGTAGAGCTGATGGTGAGTTATGGGTTCGATAGGGAGGTTGGTTTCGAGGGAGGCGGTCGCGTCGTCGATGAGGCTCATGAACCCAGTTGTTGCATGCTCGCAGAGATACGGCGTTTTGGCAACAGGGGCATAGTAAGCGGCATAAGTGAGATAGGTTTGGCAGGAGTGGCAGAGCTGGGTGTTTGGAATCGGAATAATAATAGGTATATGGGTGCTGTGGGGATCTTCGGGATGTCGCAAGGGAATAAGGTTCTGCAAATTTCCGCCAACGTCGATTGTATATCATGTTAGCATGCTGACAACTTGTTCACATACCTCCAAAATATCCATCAGATCACCCCTGTAGCTCGTCAAAGCTCCAATCTTGTTTTCTGAACTCTTTGCAAACCTTTTCTTTATTTGCCTTGCACATACATCAGGATGATACCGACCAGCCAATCTCAATCCCTTCTTTTTCAACATCTCCGTTTTGGTTTGAGCTCTTCTCGCTGCTTCTTCCGGAATTTCCTGCCTGCTTTCATCCCATCCGCCTGTGGGACGAGGCAGGTGTTCGGTTAGGGTTCCTGAAGTAGCAGAAGCGCGAGGATCCACAGCAGGATCGGGCGCTGGGTCTTGGTCGGAAGTTTCGGGTTTCATATCTTTGTTGCTTTGATCGTTATGACCACCCGTCAGTACGCTTGGAAGGATATCAAGAATGTGGGACGATTTCTGTTCTTCCTTTTCAGCCTCTTCCTGTTCCTGGGCGGCAAGTTCTATCTGCCTGAGTTCCTCTACCTGCTTCCAAATGCAGGTGCATGGACCCATGGTGGTCGGGCGGGGTGGAATTATGGCAGTTTGAGACATCTTTTTGTGTGTTGCAGCCAGCGGAAAAGATGTGGAAAGCAGCGCTTCCAAAGAAGGATTGGTTTGCTCCATATTGTGGACCACTGCTGACAAGGCAGGCAAATTATTACGTACCGTCAAGCTTGGAACTCTTGTCCCTCTTTTGCATAGCCCTTGGCTAAAATAAAGGGTCCACATGACGCCATAAAAACGTCTTCTTTTTCAAAAAAGTCTAATGCCACTTTATGGGAAATACGTGCGCACAATGCACATTACGAACGTTGAACCCATCAAAGGCGACACTTGTAGCCCATTCCCCGTCCAACATTAAGATCTCACAGCCGTTACAGACACTCCACAAACACGAGCTTAATTGAAACCAAAGATAAAACCATTCGACCATCCCGGAAGGTTTGTGTCTTTCTTCCACAAGAAGACAGGCTGCCTGAACGGATTCGCGACCGGTTCTACGGTAAATGGGCATCCGATCTGCACGAGTTGCTTGCCAATGAGTTCTGCGGTATGCTCCATCTCCTCCGTCATTAACGTCTTCTGCCCGTTCTCAATCAGGAGTTTCAGTGCCGGGCCCCACGTTGGTGAAGCCAGGAGACCAGAGTTCATTATCACCACCAGGTCAGGCTTGCCGGTTCCGAACGGTAGACCATCGGTTTTGTATGCCTCACCGCTATACTGCTCAGGAGAGTACATGCCTGGTCGAAGGGTTATGAGGATTGTGCTGCCCATTGTTTCATTGCGGATGCCGAGAGTGGCATGGGGTCCTGGAAGGCGGGGGGAAATGGCTGGTGAGATCATGTGGACAGCAATGTCGGTTTTGGGCAGAAGAGAGAGAAGGACTTCAAAGAGGGCAGTGAGATCGGCTTCCTTTTCAGCCCCCAGAAGATGAATAGTTATTTGACGCCGGCCTAGGTAGTGCAAGACCCGTTAGAAATCCATGTTTCATGGCAATTCAGGTAGCTAATCATACCCTCGACTTCCGCGATGTTGTCTAGAGCGTACTTATTAATCAAATGCCACAGGGTCATCGGCACTTCCAGGACCAAAGCAGCAGGATCGGACATTGGAATATTGCGAAGCTCATAGAACTTTTTCCACGAATCAATATCTCGCAGATTCGTCCCTTCAGGATAAGGAGCCGATAATGGATAGAGTTGCATGGACAATCCAAATAGCTTGAAACGCTCCAGCGGATCCTGAACATTTGCTACTTGCAGCTGTGCAAGCTGCTGCGCCGCTAGTTCGCCGTACGGGACTTGGCTATAGCAGTGGCATAACCGCCGGAAAACCCCTACGTTGTGAACGTCATTGTGGATGAGGAAATTGACCTGGTTGTAGGCATGAAGTTGTATTTTGTCGTTGTAATAATCAAACGGGAAGTCATGGAGGTTTTCTTGGTCGATGCGGGACATGTACGCTTTGAAAACGGGACAGGCTTGTTTGTGCGTTGTCCAGTCCTTTTTCTGTGGTTACGATATAAAGATTTGTTCATTAGACAACAGCCAGTTCCCTAGCAAAACGGCTACGTACCGCGCACTCAGGGCTGCAATAGATTATAGCCTTGCAAGCACTACATTGACTGGCCTTTCCTTCAATCTCGTTCTTGCACACAAAACATCCGCGTTTCGGCGCCGAGATGAAGACAGGTTTCCCATTTTCGTCCAAGTTTGCTGGTTTCTGTGCAGCTGACTGCTTCACTGTTTCCTCCTGTCTCTTTTTCGCATATTCTTCAATTTCGGATGATAGCTGCTCAGCAGCGCCAACCTTTACGTCAAACTTTTTCAATCGCTTTGCGACATCGGCCACAACATCGTTAGAGCATTGTCGGCTATGCAGGAAAGCAGCAATATGGGGGCGATGAACCGGTTGCTCATCCATTGGACGTGCCATAGCCTTGACCAGGACAGCAGCAATCTGGATGGCGGTGGCCTTCTTTTGACCAGACGGCAGCGTTTCAAATGCGCGCAATACACCATCTTCAGATACAGCTATGGCCCTTCCACTGACTCCCACGTCAAACATCTCATCAACAATCGGGGCATCGACAGCCGCTTCCGTGAGCTCCTCTGCCTCCTCAACAAGGGACTTTGGTCGCCAGTTTGCCAGAGCATTGACCTGCAATATAATCGGAATCTATCAGTCCGAATGTCTGTATCGTTCTGTGATCTTGCGACAACTAACCTTTCTCTCACCCATGAGACTCTTCACCAATATCCAAAGCAGTATTGGCATTATCAAGGTGCCCAGCAGTGCACCTGCCACATGGGGTAACTCGTCTATCGCTTTGGCTGGATCCGTAGATAAATGAGTAATAAACAAGAAAAAGTCGTCCAGCAGAGACGTTGTGCAGTTGCAGTTTGTTCCATTGAATGGAACATCTTCAAAGCTCGCCATCTTTCACAATCTGACCCCACACTAGGAATGGCACCCAAGGGCTGGAAGATAAAAGGGCGCTGAACGCCAGCAAAGTTGTTGGAGGAAGTCAACATTTCCCAGCACGTGATGCGGCTTAGTATGTAGAACAATCGACTGAATCAAAGCTTTCAACAGACCATCGCTGTCCGCCATCGGTCGTCGTTGCCGTCGCCGTCGCCGTCATCGTCATGACCACCGTCGTCGTCCTCACAACCGTCATGCAATGTTCATGTAAAATAATTCCATCTTTTGAATAAAAGCGCTTTTTGACATGTCCTCCGTTTTGGAGAAACTTGTTCCCAAAAATGGCTTCTTCTTGAGGCGGCGCCACGCGTTGATCCCAAAATCCAGTCGCCTTTTCACGCGCTGCGAGTTTTGCGGTTGTGAGCCCCATTTTTCCTCGCTCATCTCATCGTAGACAGCTTTTTTGTTAGCTGGCTCCCATTTCACAGGCCACAGAACCGTACTTTTGAATATGTGCGGTATTTTCGCATACCTTAACTACTTGGTAGGTTTTGCTGATCGAGCGCGGAGAACAGTCCGCCTGTAACCAATGATATATTGTCCAATCAGGTCGAGAAGGACCGACGCTACATCGTCGACACTCTCCTCACAGGTCTGTCCCGCCTTGAGTACCGCGGTTACGACAGTGCCGGTATTGCCATAGATGGCGATGAGGAGGGCCAAGTCCTTATTCACAAGCAAGTTGGAAAGGTGCATGCCCTGCGAAAGAAGATAAGCGAGGACAAGGACCTCGACTTTACAAAGTCGTTTGTGAGCCACACCAGCATGGCGCATACCCGGTGGGCGACGCATGGACAGCCTAGCGAGAGAAACTCGCACCCTCACAGGAGTGACCCTAAGAATGAGTTTTTGGTTGTGCACAATGGCATTATCACAAATTACAAGGTTTGTTTGCAAATCCTGCTATCCCTTTTAGAGCGTGTCCTTATCAATACTAATGATGTACGGATTGCAGGAATTGAGGACAGTCCTCGAGAAGAAGGGCTATGTTTTCGAGTCCGACACTGACACAGAGTGCATTGCCAAACTTGCGAAATACCTCTTTGATTCGCAAAAGGGAAACAAAACCCTGAGCTTTACGTCGCTAACAAAGGCGGTCATCAAAGAGTTGGAAGGCGCATTTGCTCTCATTCTGAAGAGTACGCACTTTCCCAACGAGGTGGTCGCGACCCGTCGTGGTTCCCCTCTACTAATTGGTGTGAAAACCGCCAAAAAGCTCAAGGTGGACTTTGTGGATGTGGAGTTTGGCATGTCGGAAACGCAAGACAAGTTGGCAGAAGACGGCGAGAACCTGCTTACACCCGCTGACCCCACGCACCCCAAAATTCGGCGCAGCCAGTCTCGCGCATTTTTGAGCGAGGATGGCATGCCTCAGCCAATCGAGTACTTTTTGGCGTCTGATCCTTCTGCCATTGTAGAGCACACCAAACGGGTCTTGTATCTCGAGGATGATGATATCGCTCACATCAACGAGGGTGAACTTCACATTCACCGTCTTCGTCGCGAAGACGGTATTTCTGCCATTCGATCCATCCAAACGCTTGAGATGGAGATTGCAGAAATTATGAAGGGCTCTTTTGATCATTTTATGCAAAAGGAGATTTACGAACAGCCAGAGTCGGTGGTAAATACCATGAGAGGACGTGTCAACTTTGACAACCACACGGTTACTCTTGGAGGATTGAAAGCGTACCTGTCAACGATTCGACGGTGCCGTAGGATTGTTTTTGTCGCTTGCGGTACCAGCTTCCACAGTTGTATTGCGGTATGGCTGCTTGATTTCTCTTTGCAGTCTGGAAAGCTCTGGATCTCAACTTTTTTCTGTGCTAGACTCGGGCCATTTTTGAAGAGTTGACCGAAATCCCTGTCAGTGTCGAGCTCGCTAGTGACTTTTTGGACCGCCGGACCCCCATTTTCCGTGATGATGTGTGCGTTTTTGTATCGCAGTCGGGTGAAACGGCCGACACCATCCTTGCACTCCGTTACTGTCTTGAACGTGGAGCTCTTTGCGTCGGTATCACCAACACGGTCGGCAGTAGTATCTCACGCGAGACGCACTGTGGTGTTCACATCAACGCGGGTCCTGAGATTGGTGTCGCTTCTACCAAGGCGTACACTAGTCAATTCATTGCATTGGTCATGATGGCCTTGCAGTTGAGCGAAGACCGTATCTCGATGGCTGACCGTCGCCGCGTGATCATCGATGAGCTGCACGAGCTTCCTCGTCACATTAAAGAAACGCTTGCGTTGGACAAGGAGCTCCAGCAACTGGCACGGGACGTGCTCCATAAGGAAAAGAGCTTGCTTATTATGGGACGTGGAGCACAGAATGCTACATGTTTGGAAGGTGCGCTAAAGATTAAAGAAGTATCATACATGCACAGCGAGGGTATCCTTGCCGGAGAGTTGAAGCATGGTCCACTTGCCTTGATTGATGAGAACATGGTGGGTGCACATGTCTTTCGCACACTAAATGTAAAATGATAAACTAACCATTGCAACAGCCCGTCATTCTGATCATGACGCGTGACTCTCTTTACCCCAAAGTTCAGAGTGCACTTCAACAAGTGACAGCCCGCAAGGGAGCACCGATCATCATTTGCAACAAGGAAGATCAAGGAATTTCGGACCAATACCGCACGATACGTGTTCCATCCACTACTGACGCACTCCAAGGCATCATCACTGTAATTCCCCTGCAGTTGCTTTCGTACCATTTAGCTGTCCTTAATGGGGTGGATGTCGATTTCCCGAGGAATTTGGCCAAGAGTGTTACTGTAGAATAAAGAGAAAAATAGGTTTAATATTGTTTGTGGTGGGAGTGGCAGTTGTTCTATTGGAGAAGGGGGACTAATTCAATATTGATTATGAGGTCCACGAAAATGTTGTTTTACTCTGCAAACGGCATTGGCGGGATTCGAACTCGCGATTCCAATGCTTTTTTTTTCTTTCACAAGCCACATTCACGTGAAGTATAAATGCTGGGCTCAACCGGCTTTCTTTTGTTCTTCTTTATCCAACCAAAATTACACACAGTGATGATGAGCGCGAGAATCTCCTAGTCCTCCGGGTGCAAGCCTGTGGTTAGGATTGTGAGAGAAAAGTGCGCTGCCCCAAATTAACTTGTTACATGGTGCGCACTGGTCGTCTCTGAGCTGGTTTTGACCCCAGCAAGCACGGATTGCAAAAGAGGTGAGTTTGACGTGATAGAATGGTAGAGTTGTAGTAGTGGGAGGGGATGACCATGCATACTCTGACGAATACAATGGGGAATTGCATTATATTATAGACTACAGACGGTATCTGATCCCAATGAGATGGACGCTGACGAGGGAGCAAATGGGTTGCATGAATATTTGACTCATGTTCTTTTGTTTTGTGTAGAACTCGTACTGGTCAAGAGAGCGGTAAAGAAGGCATTGCCTAGTGTTGGGCCCCTTGTATTCAATCCACTGCCAGCGGCATAAATCTTCTGCTGTGCACTGTTTGTTGCACTGGATTGTATATGAGGAGCCTGATTCCACGGATCCAGAGGTCAAGGCATAGCCGTCTGTTCCTGTTTGTAATTATTACTCTTGTTCCAACTAGCTCTTGCAGCCTATCCATGCCATGGATGACATTTCAAATCTGATACTGTGGGGTTTTTACTTGCCCGTAATCTTTTTCAAAGCTCTTGCCCAACTCGTGGCAATGACCGCCCATGGCCATCTTTTTTCTTGCTATGCAGCGCTCACTTGTCGTCGTCGTCGTCGTCATGGATGACTTTCTTCTCTCTGCAAAACCAACACTTTTCGTTGTGCAAAACACCGTAACTTTTATGACAATCTGTTTTCCTTTTTGTTCCATTTGCCATTCAGAATTGGGTTCCAATTGAAAGGGGGAGAGGAACGCGCTCTCATTTCGCATGGAGTCTGAAATTAACTACGCGTTTTCCCCTTGCATCTCCTCCCGTCCTCCTCCTCCCCTCCTCCCTGGCCCCCTCCTCCCCTCCTCGCAACTCTTCCCAGTCGCTCTTGGGTTCCTCTTTATCCTCGCCTTTTGTGCAAGACTGCCCTCCCTTCCCCCACGCTCTCCCTCTCCAGCAGCGAGGGAACTCGAGAGGAAACAAAACCCAACAACGCGCGTGGGCATTAGCATCTCCGACAAGAGTTAGCAGATCGCAACTGACAAAGAGACCATGTTTTCCTACTTTTCGTCTTCCTTGGACTGCGTCGCCCCAATCAATACAGGTGCAGCTTGTTTCGGAAAGAGTGCTCCTCTCTCGCCGCCGTCTTGCGAAAAAACTACGCGCGGAAACGTAGACGGGAATGCCGCCAAGCGGGGGAACGGGGAGAGCTATACCGAGAGGGAGGATATTGTCGAGAGCGGAGAGTTTGAAGAATATGTCATGGAGATTGTAGGAGTTATGCACGAGGCGGAGGTGAGTGTGTTTTATATTCAGATCTAATAAATGCGCAGTCATTGATATCGATCTGAATAGGAGCGGACACTCCCTGACCCTTATTACATGCACTCTCAAACAGAGCTCACCTGGCAAATGCGCGAAGCGCTCGTCATATGGCTCATTCAAGTCCACTCCGAGTACGATCTTCGCCCTGAAACCCTCTTCCTCAATATCAATATCATGGACCGAATCTGCTCCACGCGGCTCGTCACAAAAGACCAGTATCAACTTTTGGGCATAGCTGCCCTCTGGGTGGCAGCTAAATACGAAGAAAACCACGGTCGCGTACCATCCCTCAAGAATCTGTCCTTCATCTGCATGCATCGGTATCGCGAAAAGGACTTTGTTCGGACGGAACGACTCATTCTAAAAACTCTCGAATTCGATCTCAACTATCCCACGTGCGAATCCTTTCTTCGGAGCCACTGCAAGTTCTTGTGCCATGTCGGACCGGAAACGCGCGCAGTGGCCAGATATCTGATGGAGCTGGGTTTAGTGGCTCCCAATGGATTCTTTGTGAGCAAGAGATCTAGCATGATTGCGACGGCGAGCTTGGTATTGGCTGAAATGATTATGGGTAATGGCGGAATGTATCCCTTGGCGCCTAGGAGCCAAAAGGACATTGAAGTTATTGATTGCATCAACGTTTTGGCGCAATGTGCTGGGAAACCTTGTGACGTTATCAGATTCAAGGTAGGCTCGTCACTCTTTTGCACAAGGACAGCCTGAAACACGATACTAACAATGTAAAAACCTCACAGTACGCGGAACAACGATACTGTTGTGCCAGCGACATTGTAAACTCCTGGATCCTACGCACTCGCACTGCGTCCTTTCAGCCCACCATTCACCCTCCTCCAGGCCTTTTGACACCTCCGAAAGAACCCGTGGCATGCGATTACCACACTCCATCGACCACCGCGGCCGTTCGCGTCTGATGGATGCACACGAATGATTTATGAACGATATTTTTCTTTAATTTGTAATGGATGTATATAATTGTGGAAAAGCGGAGGCAGACGAGCTCTTTGTACAGTGGATACCCCAACGGAACAGCGACGACTCAACCTAAAAGTCAAGCATTTGAAGCGGCAAATTGGCGCAGACCTTAGAACTCGGAATCGAGCCATAACGATTGAACTAGACCATATTACAAGAGACTTGTGTACGGAAACGATCGAGTGACCAGAATAATATAGGACGATATACAGAGCCCGGGATAGTTACGAAATATTTATTTGGATCGAGGCGGAATTTAGAGACTGACCAATAATTACCAACGACAAGGCGACTATGGTGTGCAGACGACGAGGAACGTTATTATATTATTTTTCTACTTCTTTGTTTTCAACTCTGTACTATAGAAAATGTGTTCAAAAAAAAAAAGATTGGAAGGGTGTGAGTAGGTCAAAACTATATGAAAAGCGCCTCTGTTAAAAAGTTGCCATATCATTAGTTTATTCTGTTTCTACAGCTAGGGATCTTCTAACTTAAAATATCCGAAAAGCAGGAAGCAGAGCTCCGAAACTACCGCTCCCAATGGGCACTTTGTTGAGCCTACCCTTGATGATAAAAGTGAGCCAATGAGCGCAAATCATACTAGTAAAGCACGCTTGTCGCGCATGTTAGCTACTCGGTGCTTTTCCAAATCGTTGTCATATTCCCAACATGAGAACAATACCAGGGCAGAAGCACGTTTTCCTCTGCGGAAGCATCACCTGCTCCGCTTGCCACCCACCAAAAACGGGATCCACCCTCATATAAACATGAAGCAAAAGCGATTCCAATCTAACAACTTTGCAAAAAAGTCACAACATTGATATGGTATTCCCTCTTGCATCCCATGGCGGAGACGGGATTGATTTTTTGACATCATGTATTTTGGTTTTTGAAAGATTGACTGGTAATCGAAATAATATCCGAAGATATATATAGACTCAAATCTGGCCAGAGTCTCGCCCTAGGTCCATACTCCGCTTGTAAAGCTTTCTTATTGTACAGACTTTTTCTCTGGATATCTTATACCCTAACTAAGGAAAAATATCCTTGAAGAGTTTCTGTACACTGACAAAGTTACGATTTGACACTACATTCACTTCCGACGGATATCCTTGTACAGACAACCATTTGCGATGGGTTGCGGAAGTTCCAAGAATGCCAAAGGGGCTGTTGTGACGACTGGTGTCACAGTTCCAGCTGCCCATGCCGCAACGACTGTCGGAGCTGCTGATGCCACCAGAGCGGTACCCGTCGACAAGGGTAAGACGCCAGTTATCGGAGTTCAGCAAGCTAGTAACGATCAAGTTCCGGCTCCGGCTACTTCAACCACTGCTGTAAAGGTTGCGGAGGCCTCTGCACCGCTTAATGACAAGAAGGATCTGAGCAATCAAATTGCGAACCAGGTTACAGCTTCTGGTGATGCCAAAGGCAAGGAGACTTCATCTTCGGCCTTGGCTCAGTCCATTAGCGCTGCCATCAGTAAGCAGCTTTCCGCTTCTGAGAACCAATTGGCAAAACCCGACACTGCACCCAAGGATAAGCAGACTATTCTCAAGCAGCTTACTGCCTCTGCGGAGAAGCTCAATAAGAAGGGAAGCAGCAAATCTGGCAGCAAAGCGTCACTTGCTTCCACCCGCGCTTCCCAAACTATTGCTCAAGCGATCAGCACAGGCATCGCTCAACAACTCTCCGCATCTGCCGGAGAAATCTCGGACAAACCCCAACAAAATGCGGTAGCAAAGTCTCTTCAGAATGTTGTCGCAAGCGAACACTCTGGCGTGAAACCCGACCAGGTCGACGTCAAAAGCATTCAAGTAACGACCGAAATCCATCGTGGGGCTGGGCAACCGCCTATGGCCCATGCTTCTGTGGTGGCTGTTTCGGACGTTCCGGTCACTAAATCAGCATCTACTCAGGCCCTTCACCAGCATGACAAGGACAAGGCAAAGTCTCATTCGTCGATGGCGTCTGTCAAGAAAGCGGCGTCAGTCAAAAGTCTTAAAGGCGAGGAAGGGGTGATAAAGAAAAGTAATGCAAACTTGGCGCAAGACGTCAAGAAGAGCCATTCGAACGTTGTGGAAAAAGAAGATCATATATCACCCGCTGCTCGCAAAAGTCTTGAACAACTCAACACTGAGCTAGCTGAAATGAAAAAGGGCTCCTCGAAGCATAACGTGCAAAAGGGTGCGTCTCATAGTAATTTGAAAGGCGACGAAGCCGCCAAGAGCAACCAAAACCTTTCAGAAGCGACACACCAAAATGAAGCCAAGAAATCAACTGAACAGCTTAACGCCGAGCTGAAGAAGAACCCGTCTCAAGCAAGCTTGAAAAAAAGCGACTCCCGTAAAAGCATTACCGTTTTAATCAAGAAGAACGGATCAAGATCTAGCCTACTCGCAGAATCCAAAAAGAGCCATGAGCATCTCGCCAACGACGAAAAGGAAAAATCAAAGGACGAGCTTTCTCCTGGCGCTAAAAAAAGTCTTGGACAGCTTAACGATCAACTCGCTCTTGAACGCAATTTGTCAAGAGAAAAGGTAGCCAGCGTCCAGCTTGATGGCAGCCAAGTTAAGAAAGAGGTAAAGAAGAGCACCGAGAATCTCAAAGGTAGTCTAAACAACCTGGTGCACCACGACAAGAAGGAACACCACGTAAACGCGGCTGCGGAACACAGTTTACATGAGTTGAACAAGGAATTAGTGCTAGAGAAGCAGGAACACAAGAGCAAGGAGCACCTAAACCAACCTGAGCAGGTCAATGCTGATGTTGTCGCTGTTGCCGTTGCACTGGTGGAAGGACACAAGGATGAGAAAAGTAGTTTAGAAACAGAGTCCAGTGAGCACCATCACCGTAGTCTGAAAGACCTTGCAGGGGAGGTCAAAGCAAGCCTCAAGAATTTCGTGAACCCGGAATCCTCATCAGTGGTTGTTGCCCCCGCTGTCGTCCCGGAAACCCAGCAACCTCCACTTGAAAAACAAGATGATCATCACCGCAGCGTTAAAGAGCTTGCCGCGGATGCAAAGCACAGTCTTCAAAACCTTGTTGGCAGCAAGAACAAGCTTAATGAGTCTGAAGTAAACGCTCATGAACCTGTTGCCACGTCAGAACACACCGAGACAATCCGCCACCGAAGCGTCAATGAGCTCGCCGCCGATGTGAAACACAGTCTTCATAACCTTGTTGGCAGAGAAGGAAAAGATCCCGAACCTCTTGTCCCCGCAAACACCGACAGAATCGGTGGAAGCAAGGACCAGCTAAATGAATCCGCTCCCCTCGTCCCACCTTCCACTTCAACCGTCCCGGATATCCCAAACAATGGTCTCGACAACTCTGAGCACCACCATCGCAGCATCAAGGAACTTGCCACCGATACCAAGCACAGCGCACAAAACCTTGCCCATAGCCACAGCAAGAGCAAAGAGCCTTTGATAGAGCCCACCGTTCAGCCCGTGGAGGAAATCAGCCCTGTTCACGAAAAAGAATCACATCATCGGAGTTTGAAAGAACTTGCCAGCAGTGCAAAGCAAAGCCTACAGAACCTTGTTGGAAGCAAGAGCAAGGAGCACCTTGCTGAACATCCTCCTGCGGACCAAGTTGAGCCGCAAGTTCCTACTGCCTCGCGTAATGACCTCACCAGTCAAAACACAGTCGATGAGCATCTCAAACTATCCTACCAGCAGCAAGACCAGTGGGAAAAGAACAAATCCACTCCAGCACTCAACAAGAGCAGCTCAAAGCGTAGTTTGAAAGAGGTCGCTTCGGAAACCAAGCAAAGTGTCAAGAATCTCCTTCACATTGGTCACAAGGAAGTACAGCCCGAGTCCGTCAGTACTGTTACAACGACCGTTGCCGCAGACGGTAATGTCGGTGTTGCTTCCGTCGTCAGCCCAGAAGAGGTTATCACCGTAGCAGCCGGAGAAAACCGCGCTGTCTACATTCCAAAAGAGACCCATGAAGAAGATGTAGAATCTGTTGCTCAGCGCAAGAGAGCCGAAAGAAGGGCTTCAAAAACAGTACAAAAGGCTGAAATTCCGCAAAATACTGAACAGGGCCCACTTCGAATGATCACATACTCTCCATCCCAACAGAAATTGCAGGATCTCGATAAGGAAGCGGCAGCGACACCTTCACTTGAAACCCACGTAGAAGTTGATGTTTCTAAACAATCACCGTTAGAGCCGGAACCACAAGAAAAGCACGGAGATCACAAAAAGAGCATCCGTGACCTTGCAAACGATGCAAAAAAGTCCATTCAGAACCTCATGCACATCGGCTCTCATCATAAAACAGAGGAACAACAGTCTGTCAATGTCACTGGAACTGTGGATGTCACTCCATCGGAAGCGGTGGCCGATCCTGCTGTTCGTCAATCTGCTGATAAGCTAGCCAAAGATGTCAACAAAGAAATTCGTGCATCTGCTCACCAACTAGAGAAAGCGGTTGAAAAGTCCAGTACGGCGAATGTTCATGTTTCTTCCACAGCGTTGAACAAGGCTCCCATTGTTGGGTCGACCAAAGACATTGCCAAGGACGTTGTTGGACACACTGAAACTCAAGCTGAGACGCAGATCAATGCACAGAAAAAGTCGTCCCGTCCAACAAGCCCAAAAGAAAAGACGTCTAGACCGTCCTCTCCTCCCAAGAAGGCTACATCACGGTCTTCTATCCCTCCCGCGGCCACGAGCCCTAAAGGCTCTACAGCAGCCTTGAATAAGAACACTAGTCCGAAAGCTTCAAGCAACGCGCTTCACAAGGCTCCCAGCACAACCGTCAAGAACTCCAAAGGATCAACAGCGACGTTGAACAGTGGACGACCCCGCAGTCCTCCGAGGCGTTCGAACGAGAGTCTAGCCAAGAGCCATACCAGTCCCAAAGGATCCTCTCAGTACATTACCGCCACCGCATCCAAAGGATCGACCGGCTCTCTTACCCGATCCACCAACGTAAAAGGATCCGCACCTGTACTGACCCACGCAACAAAGGGATCGACTCACGTCCTAGCCACGACCTCTGCCAAGGGATCTACTGTCGCCATTTCCCAGTCGACTAAGTCCTTGGTGAAAGGGGGTGAAACACACAAGTCAGCTGCAGGTGTGGCTACGACCTCTCGTGGAAACTTGACAAATGCGGCTTCTTCACCATCGGTGCATCAGGATGGACCTGTTGTAATGAGGACGGGTTCGGCTGGGTCTCGGAAGGGAAGGACTGAACATAAATGTGAGTCGGCTGTACCTACCTCTGATCGTGCCCGTAAGCTAATTCATACCTCAACCTTTTGGCATTAGCAACCGAACGCCTTCGCAGTGAATCCCCCAGTATGCGGCACATCCTTGCTTGAGGGAGCATATGTTGCGATGCAGTGGTGTTATAGAGCGCTATTTCCAGCGTGATTGGGAAAGAATTAGCCTGTTTATATTCCGTACTTCGGATTGAGCGGATTCCACCTTTTTTGTTTTCTTTGCGTTTTCAAACAATGAAATGATTGCTTGATTGGATCTTTTGGCATTGATTTTGTTTGCTAATACATACAGTATTTTGATGGTAACATAAAAGCTAACGTAGGTATCAACTATCTAGCGCTACCAATTGCACTCTGCTCCGCCTCCTGCACTTTCTTCCAATACTTGGCTGTCCGCTTCAAGCCCTCTTCTAGACTAACAATCGGTTTATACCCCAACACATTCTTCGCCTTTGAAATATCCAGGTAACGGTTGCTTGTAATAACCTGTACTCTAAATCTGTTAAATGTTGGATCGATCTTTTTGACAGGGTGAAGGACGGCTACGACAATGTCCACTAGTGAGCCGAGAACAAGTCCGATGGACTTTGGGATGCGAGTTCTGAGGGTATTTCGGTAACCGAGTTCGTTATAGAGGAACTTGGGAATATCCCAGAAGAAAACAGGCGTGTCATTTGTGATATAGAATGCCTTTAAACATGTGGATGATGAGATACCAGACGAATATATAAGCAGCGGACTAATTGGCTTCCAAAATACCTCTCCAGCGACCCCTTGCCGTTGGTCCAAGTTCTCCGCCGCCAGAATATGCGCATATGAAACATTGTCAACATATGTCCAATCAAATAGAGAGGAATTGTCGCCAATCATGAACTTCCAGTTGCCTTTCTTTGCCGCTTCATATAATCCCTTGCTGGCGTTGTTGTCACTAGATTGGACGATCAGTTAGTCAGCCGTGTTGAACGGGTTGTTGTCAAGAAGACAGACAATAGGCTTACGCAGGTCCAAATATGCCGGCAGGTCGTAATGATACTGTGAACAATCCGCCCTTTCCGTTTGCTTCGAGAATCAGCCTTTCTGCCGCAGCCTGCCGACCCCGGCGATTAGCATATATCACACGCCCTTTAAATCACAAGTTTTGTCCACCTTGGTCTCATTATAGGTATCCATGTGCACCTTACAATAAGGATCCTTTTCCGTCCCATTTCTTACGTTTTGACCATTATACGTCACGCTGGCAGAACTCGTATATACCAATTTTCTCACTCCACACTGAACGCACGCTTCAATAACATTCCGGGTTCCCTCCACGTTAACCTTCCAATAGACAGGTGTTCGCATGTTTTCTATCACCGCCGCTGTGTGAATCACAACATTTTTATCTTTGCAAGCGGCCACTACATCGGAAGGCTTTGTAATATCCCCAGTAATAAAGGATTTGACTCGTGGATCCGAAAAGGTCTGCCGAACATCGAAGACGTGTACTTCACTGTCTTTTTGATCGAGAAGCATTTCCACAATTCTTCTGCCTAGGAAGCCTCCCCCGCCAACTACCAGATATGCATTCTATAGGGTATTGGTTAATGTCAGGGACCAATGAGGCGGATCTAGATCACACACCTTTTGTACCATCTTTCTCGCTTCCCATGCACTTTCAGCTCACGCAGAAAGCTTTAGTGGACTGTTACTGGGTAGATCTGTGACGACTGGCTTAAACTTGGTATAAGATTTCAGCCTCGTGCAGTAAATGCCGGCCAGAGTGCGGAAAGCGTGCAAGCCATATCAGGTTATCCAAGATCAGCCCACCTGGCCTGACTCAGCGATCACGTAACCCCCTTTCCGCCCTTTGCATCTACCAACTAGCAAAATGGTAACGTTCATATTTTTTCAATGATACTACAAATTATGACATCTAAGGTAGAAGCTGCTTAGGGATAAGGAAAAATATCTCAATATATACTTGTCTCGTCCTTATACCGATGTCTGGTCGGTGACGTGACATCTTTCGCGAGAAGAGCACAACAGAAGTGACCAGACCTATAAATACGGATTCAGATATTCTCCGAGTGGGCCTTGTGGGTTCTTGCCCTCGGAAAATATTCATGTTTTGGGACTAACCCTGGCTTACTTGCCTCGGAGAAGGGAATTCAACCTTCAAAGCTGTCCCATCGGATGCAACACTTCTGGAAAAATGTCCGCGAATACAAGCACGTATTTTCGGAAAGTAATCCTTGGATCTGCATCTATTTCTGTCCCTGTTGCAGCAATTTATGGAAATCCATAACCAACTGGATTGGGGATATGGTCGCGAGCTAAATACGAACAGAAGAGATTCTGGTAGGCTAGACCCCATTTCCCCATTGGACAACTCATAATTCCGAAGTAGTGGAAGAGCTATTTGGCTTGAATTGATGGGATGTCAAATTGCTGGTCTGCCACATCCAGAAGTGCGAGTACATAACGTATTACAGTGCGCTATCTTCGCTTGCTGTGTAATTTAACTGGTTTCTACACTCTCCACTCGGACGTAACTCTCCCCAGTCTTGTATCTGCTCGCCTATCATCAGGTCATACATGTCGACAGCTCTACCGGCGCTACCTACAACCACCATGTCAAATTTTGTTTCGTCGGGGGCCTTGCCAGCACCGACATGGGGAGGAATACACATTGTAACGGGAAGCGACATGAACGGCCTATTGAACGGCGGACAACATGCTATGGGAGGGACGGGATTGCTGCATCAGCAACTTGGCGCGGGCGCCGCGGTGGATCCCGTCCATATGATACCAAAGTCGTTCATGACCATTGATCCAACACTGTTCAATGGTATCAGCCCAGACATGTTATTTGCTCATGGACACCAGCCAGTATTCTCAGCGTACGAATCCCACGAAATGCAGCACGACAACATGGGCCAAGACCGCTCGGATTCGCCAACGTTGTCATCGAGCTTGAGCGACGAGGCCGGTAATTCGATTTCAGGTGAAGGCGGGGAAGGGGCCCTCGGAATTGATGAGTTGTTGGATTTTGGGGATGGTGTGGATCACAGCCACCACATGGGTTATCAAGATAAGTCAGAGGATGGGGGAAACCGGGGACATGCAGGCACAGATGCAGGGACTCCCCATACATTAGCGCTTGCGGTTCCATCGGCACCGCAAATGCTGTCCATGGCAGGACCTTCTGGACCAGGAGCCTTTTACTCTACCATGCCCCCCATGCCCAACATCCACATGATGTTACCCGGAACCATCCCCTTTCCAACCCAATTTACTTCACCCTATCTTGGCCCACATTACAGCCCCGACTCCACCACAACGTCCCCCGCCACCGCCTTCCACTTCGCGCCGGGAAGTGTTCCCCCTTTACCCAAGAAAATAGCACCAGCGGCCTCTTCACCCGGTCACCTGGCTTGCCCATATGCAGAATGCGATAAAACCTTTGCAAAGCCTTTCGCCCTCCGGGCTCACGTCAAATCTCATGGAGCCGAACGGACATACCGCTGCGAACTGTGCGAAGCCAGCTTTCGGAGGAGTCATGATTTGAAGAGACATTTCAGGAGCATACATACAGTTATTAAACCGTTTGGATGCGAAAGTTGTGGAAAACGGTTCTCCAGAATGGTGAGTGCGCCGCTTCGTAGCTGGACATTTCAAATGCATCTACATAGCTGCTATCGCAACATCCGACCAACTTCTGTTTCCTTCCCTTGTAGGATGCCCTTAAGCGCCACGTCTCTCGACAAGGTAGCCCTTGCTACGTTCGTCTTCCCTAACCCAATAACCCCCCCTCAAAACAGCCGCTAAATAGTGGATTTGGCCGGAATCCAAGTACCTGGCGCGTGCAGCAAAGCGTTGTTCCCGATTCTATTAGGTGCTCTTCCTTGCTTGCTACTTTGTATCTAGATCAGATTCCCACTTTGGAATATAAGTGGCTTTGAGTAAAATGGCTACTTGCTGTTGTTCATGGGGTCTGATCTGGTTATCAGACCTGTAAATCTACAAGCTATCTCATTGATTAGTGGAAGGCTGGCTGTGATGATGCTCCTGTCAGTAGTCAATCCAAGCTACAATGTTGCTATCGATGAGCGGTGCATGCATGTGCCCAAGCTACCATGGAACCAAGCTTGTTTGTTCGACTGGACTGTACCACTAGGTGATGTTCGGGCGCGTCCCCTTGGCTCTGCTGCCATATATCTGCATTAGCCGGTACAGTTGTCAAGGGGCGAGTTAGCACCTGCGAGCGCTCACCCGTTGTACTCCCCTCCTAAAGAAATGCACATTGATCTTCCTCATCAGATAGATTATATTTGCACTCTCTTATGCCAAAATGCTGGCTGATTCTAATCTAATCTTACGTCTGCTCGATTTCAGACGGCATTTTGATGCCTGCCAGGAGCTTTAGTCTGAAAGCTCGTCCTAATATCTGACACTGATGTTCTAAGGCGCTGACGCTTGACACACGATGATGCTGTATGAAACCGACAACATCTTATCTGGATACCATGCAGAGCTCCTCATATTTGCCCTTCTGTCAGGAACATACAATACGACAATCGAAAATACAAAGAAAAGTATATTGCAAAGAACGAAAAATAATCATGATACAAACAATCAGGTCTTCTTCAATCTTTCAGGTGAAGAGATGCATGAAAAAGGTCTTATTCTCAATATAATCTTCAATAGTGTTGTGACTCGCTGGAAGAGAATGATTTAGCACAAGCCAGATGTATCGATTCGTAATTACAGCAGACCTGATGCATCGATGATACGTTCCAAGTGTGGCATCACTTCCCACAGAGGAACAAAGAGAGTAAATTCCAATGCGGTGTAAATGGGGAACTCGTTAGCCATAACTTCCTTTGGAGGCACGTCTAGGACTTTCTCCATTGTCTAGAAACGGTAAAGTTTAATAACATTATCGCAAACGTCCATGTCTGGGCCACCTACTTCCAAAAGCTTGGTATAATTGACTTCCTTTGGGTCATTAACCTTTGCGGCGAGAAACAAGCAGACCGCTAAACCCGCAACCCGAAGTTTCATATAAAGCTTTCTTTCCTCTTTGCACTTGTACTTCGCACACTACATACCAGCGACAAGCCTTCGCGTTTCCTTGCTGACAAGGTTCTGTTCAACCACAATGTAACTGTAACTTCATTACATGCAGCGGATAGACGTGGCACAAACCTTCAAAACCAATTTTTCGAAATATACATATGCGCAAGCAACACTCGAAAGCTCCAAGTCCTATAACCAAGATTAGAAGCGACGACAACCGATACTTCACTCTTATGACGTTCCCACCTGCATTTCACCGACTTTCAACAGCCGGTCCTTCAATCGGCGTATTTGTGTCAACGTCAACGTAGAATCTACCGTCGGATGTGTCTCTTTAAAATGCTCATTCAGCTCCTTCTTGATGTCCGATGGTTTGCTGTACTGGATAATAGACCCCTGGGTAACGGCGCGAAGCATTGGGTTATAAGGAAGTGAAACAGTGACAACTTCGGATTGCTTATATACGTACCATAAAACAAGGGAGCGTAATCACAGTCCGGTGTTTTCCGGTACGCAGCTCGGGGTCGTCGAGGAAGAAAGGATGGTACACGGAATTCTCCACCGTTTTGGGTCTAAACAAAACAGCCATTAGCGCAACTCTCCCCACTGATTGACGCCAGTATTAAATGTACTCAAGACTTAAGGCTGGTTCCAAAAGATGGGCATAGGATTGCGCAAACTGAACGGTTGCGTCAAAATATAGACTACCGACTATAGGCAGTCTATCCGAACCTACCTTTCTTCGCTTCACTGCGTCCATATTAATATTAAATCCAATCTTGTCACTATCAACATATCAATGGCCTAAGTAAGGTGGAGAGTGGGGAGCGATAACAAAGACAATTCTTACAAGTAAAGGGGGGTGAATTTTGATGAGCGTGTCCGGCGTCGTCGTGGTTTAGATTTTGCATCTCTATACGGAATTACTGAGAACACCGATATCGGCGCTCCCTGTATAATTGATACATCAGCTGCACATTCCAGTATTCACAAAAGGGTGCTTTGCCCCTCACCGTTACGGTTGTGAGCGTCACTCGATGTCCTGACATTGTATTGCAGGGGCTCACGCCCCCAACGTCGGTCAACGAGCCACGACGAGAGGTTTTGTCGCGCTGTCGGTTGAGCACTCTACCGGAGTAGATCTGGTATGCTGGAGGCATATAGGATGCTTGTGCTAAACGGCCAGTATGTAGGATTAAGCGGATTCAGCCTCAAAGGTGACCCAGCTGGAAAGGCACTCACGTGTATTAGTTGCGCCAAGACTTTGCATAGTTTCAGAGAATCCTGTGGAGGCAAAGCTGCTTCCTAATGGTACGGGGAACTGTAAAGGAAGGTGCTCAACGCTCGGTACTTTCTGTTTGTCGGAACTTGCGTCGAGGCTGATACTGGCTAAAAAGCTTATGGCTGCTTTCTCCTTCTCATTGTACTGCCGTTGCACTGGTGGGGTCTTATCGTACTGGACAGTATCAATGACGTTAGGTGGAATCAGCTCCTCCACCCCATTTTGCAACGCCGCTTGTCGTGGTTTCTCGACAACAAAATCTGGAACATTTTGAGCAGGAGAAGACACTGGCTTGGCAGACCCAGGCCGATTGGACTGCGGGTTTTTTGGTTTAGAGTCCTTTCCAAGACTGATGTTCGATAAAAAACTGAGTGCCGCGGCTCGACGGATAGCCGACTTTCGCTCAGGCTGCGGAGAGTCTTCCATGCAAAAGTCGAACAGAGTTGTCTTTATCGACTAAATTCCGACTTTTCTTACAGTGGAAAAGGTCTTCTCCGTAGCATACGTCTAACGTTTTGTCAATGTCGAGAGCGGGAGCAAGTGGACGAACCTCGCGGCCAGGTCGAGCGAGCATTGGACGTGACTCACCCCGCTCTCACGTGTCGCGTTGACATAAGCAGCGAATCGAGAGTGATCTTGCCAACCAGTCATAGCAACCGGCTGTGGCACCGATAGTGGTTGTGGGCACAGTCATACAAACAGATTCTGACATTTTGTCAACAGCAAAATTACCCAGTCCCCCGTATTGCGCACCATCGTTTAATCCTCAACACCGTTGATCATAATGTCCAACCTCTTCAGATTCGCGCGGGTTGTTCCACGTTTGACGCCTCGTCTCGTCCAGACTCCCGTCTTCCAACCCGCTCGTCTCACTCCCATCACCCTCGCGACCCGTTTCTACTCTGCTGAGAAGGCTCCATTGACGCCTCAACAGGTCGAGGACAGGGTGCTGCAACTGCTTCGCGATTTCGACAAGGTTGACGCTTCAAAGGTCTGTAGTCGGGCATTCAACTATAGAAGATTGTATGTTCATTCCTTTGCGCTAGTTGAACTTGGACGCCCACTTTATCAACGACCTTGGCTTGGACAGTCTTGACCAAGTGGAGATTACGATGGCGGTATGTGTTTCATTCAATGGGCAAGAACCTATGGCAGATTGTTGACTTATCGAATACCGTCTTTTAGTTGGAGGATGAGTTCAACATTGAGATTCCAGACCGTGATGCCGAAGAGATTATGACTCCTCGGCAGGCATCTGATAAGGTAATATTGTTCATCCATAGATCGCGAGTATTTATATGCATTGTTGATCATCTCACATATCCCGTGGCAGATTTTCGCAAACAAAAACGCTATGTAAAAGCGTCACAGATAGAGACTGGCTGATCGTGTAAATTCATTTGTTCACAATATATAATGCGCCATGGTTGATTGCGAATCATCTCATTTTCCAAATTTCTCCCAATGCACTCGACGAAGACGCAGACACCACATTTGCATAAGTCGCCAGATGATTGCCCAATAAATCCAGTGCAGAATGTATTTTATTTCAATGGCGAGAAGGGCATTGGCTTCATAATTGTAGATTCCATTGTTTCAATCAATGGTACAGTTCGCGCGACTGTTTGTGCCCACCCGTCTACCTGCCAGGCTTTTTCTCGCATTTGCTTTCGTACTTGAAGATCCCTATTAGATCTCGTTCAGTATATCGCAAACCCACGCTCATTCACTATCATTTGTAAAACTCACGGATACGCCCACATGTGATGAACCCAGTTCAGTGGTCCAAGCTGGGAGAACCATGCACCCACTGGCTGCACGAATCTCCGACGAGCTTCCAACCCACGTCGCCTGCGAAATGCCATCCGTGTTAGATAACCGGTTGCCAACGGATTGATGAGGTACCTACCACTCTGTTTCCCATTCAAGCAGTCGACCCGGCTAATCTCAGACAAAGCGGTCAGATCCCTGTTCGATTTAAAACGACAGATACACTTAATCGCACCTTCAGAAGATACGATCGCAACTCATATATCCCATCATGTATCTCCGGTGAAGATCCCTGCCAAAAGGCAAACTCCAACAGCATCTGATTCTGTCTTGACCGTAGCATAGGTGCCAGTTGTCTCAAGAATGCTTGATACCGCTAAAGGATGGTGAGATTGAAGTTAATGATGCGATGGACGACCGATACCGCAAGACTTACGACATCCTTCTTCAGCAGGGCTTGTGTTTCGATGTAACCAGGATAGTTATTGTACTCCCATATGTGGACTAACGCAGATTATTGGATTCGACTCCTAATGATCAACAGACAATGAAGTGCATCATACCAGCGCGGTCGAGTTCACCAAACTCGGTTGTCCAGCTGCCAAATAACTTCACTTTAAATTCTGGCATGTCCGCTACTCGAGGGTAGTTTTCGTCACTGCAAAGTTGTATAGAGCTCAAAAATAATGTCGCGATAAGTACAATGGATGGCCAAACACGTACAGGAGTTGGATATAGTCCTGCATGGCTTCGGGTTTTACATTGTGGACTAATAAATCGAGCCAAGATAATGAGTACGGTTTCGTCTAGCAGCTCCAGCCAAGCACTCACTGCCACATACTCTGCAATTCATGCACGTATTTTCCTCTGGCCAGGATCTTTGAATACGTCTGGTTATCGTCAGCCTCATCCCTTTTGGCTTTCTCGCTGCCGTGCAGAATGGAGCTCACGATGGCCTTGGCTTTGCTCGTTTTTGTCGATGGGTGAGAAGGCTCGGGTTTCTCGGGAATCGTGTCAGAGGGGGTTGAGGATGCTGACAATCCCTGGAAGCTCGAGCGATTGAAGCATCGTGTCTGCCCGTGCAACGGTACGATTTGCCTCGGAAGGCGACGCGAAAGATGACCAACGATACGCATGACAATCAGTATCTTCAGTGGTCAGTAAGGAAAAGGACAGGATGCTGATCAGATCTATAGATGAAGGTCAAAGATGGAGGGCAATGGTCAAAGAGTCCCACCTGACAGCGTGGCACAAAAGAGGCGCGACAGTCTTTGCTGACGCTGTGAGCGCAAGACGACGCTATGAGATTTTGAGAGTTTCAAGGTGAGGGTTACAGTGGTTAAAAATCCACGACGAGTATTACAGGATTGATATTATAGTAATAATCTATCTTTTGTATCTGCTTCTTATCCCAAAACTATTCTTCAATATCAGATATTATGATGCTCTTTCAATATATTGCATTATATACAATGGCAGGCATCGCAGAGTCGCGTGGTCACAATCAGGTATGACTCATCAACCAGCATCATCATCTCATCGCGGATGGTTGGACATGTCGAGGTCCGGGGAAATGAGCAGTGAAGAGGTCAATCAGGCTAGCATCAAGTCTATAGATAAAGCCTCAATTCACAGGATATGCTCAGGACAGGTTATTCTTGATCTTGCCACCGCCGTAAAAGTAATTCACAAAAACAATATGGCTTTTCGTCCACACAACTCTTTTTGCTCACATCGGTTTCCCCGCAATAGGAGTTGGTTGAGAATAGCATAGATGCTGGTGCGACAAGCATTGAAGTTCGTTTGAAAGAGTATGGTTTTGGGTCGGTCGAAGTGATAGGTGCGCTGACGTTACGTGGCCATGGAAGTGATCTGCCCTCACTCACGTCTTGCCCGTTTCGTAGATAATGGTTTTGGAATATCACCTCATGACTATTCCACCTTAGGTACTAAGGGCAATACCATGCAATCGATCTTTATTTCTGCTAACAACGGGCTCTACCCATCCTGTTCAATAGCACTGAAACACTATACATCCAAAATTGCAGAGTTTGACGACATTTACCGCGTCAACTCATTTGGATTTCGTGGGGAGGCCCTAAGCTCCCTATGTTCGTTTGCAAAAGTCACCGTGGTGACATGCACCGAAGAGCAGGTCCCATTAGGGACCAAGTTGGAGTACGATTCCCGGGGAAAATTGGTAGCTTCGGCGCCTCTGGCCAGAGCCAAAGGTACAATCCGCGATATTCGCCGGGGTGTTATTTGAAAGATGAGCTAATTATGTGGCTCATCAGGTACAACAGTGGCTCTTTCCAATCTCTTTCACTCTCTACCCGTCCGCTTGCATGAGTTCAAACGCAATCTGAAGAAGGAATATGCAAAGTGCCTGGACCTCATCCAGGCCTACGCAATTATTTGCACTGGCATCCGTATATCGTTTAGCAATCAAATCGGGAAAGGGTATGGTGATTTCCTCTTTGCTGCGAAACATGGCTCGTAAATGAATATATTGCATCCTTGTAGAGAGCGGAGTCGCATTTTTGCCACGCACGGAAATATAACCCTGAGGGATAATATTTCAAACGTTTTTGGTGCAAGATTGAGGGATCAGCTGGTACCGGTTGAAATCAAATTGAGTAGCATGGAAGGGGATTCGGGAATACCAACGTAAGGATCCATTGGCTTCCTGAACGGACTCGTTTTATCTCATCTGCATTGATGTAGGCTGCTTGTTACGGGTTTCATATCACGGTGAGGACTCGGCAGTAACTGATGCGATTTACTATTCTCATGTATCCAAAGCCCAGACCCGCAGTATGCAAGAAATAGCACAGATCGGCAATACTTCTTCATAAATAAAAGGCCCTGCGATGTTCCCAAAGTGAGTAGTTACATTAACTGGATATATGATGGCTCTCATTTTTGAATATTTAGATCGCAAAAGCCGTCAATGAAATTTATGGGGGCTTTGTTACCCACAAATACCCCATTGCAATTCTGAATTTGGCACTTGAAGCAGGTATTCGAAAACAATTTGGATCAGCATGGAGCCCAGAATCGGCTAACAGAGCTTACTTCAGGGCGATATGATGTGAATATCACACCAGATAAGCGCACTGTGCTTCTGCAGGATGAGCGACAACTTGTCGATGCCTTAAAAGTACGACCAATTAGGGCGCACCGTACAGCATGCGACTCATTGTGCTCTCGCTCTCTAGGAACGGCTTGGAGAGTTCCTCGAAACTTTTCAGGGAACATATGCTACTCAACGGCCCGTCGAACCTAGCTTCGATGGACGATTGTCATCGAAAGAGACGTTGTCGCAATGGGGCAGCGTAAAGTCTACTCCTGTAATTAATGCTCGTCACGTCGCTCCATCCCCCGAGGGTGATGAAGACATCTTTCACGAACCATTCGCAGCGGATTCGGCTGACACAGAGTACACGCCGTCCGACGCAAGCATTGCGCTGGTTGAAGCAGAGCCGATTCCGCGTACAGCGACGAATGCAGAAATCTCTGATGAAGAAGTAGAAACCGCCGGCAACGCGTGGGGTGCACTACTGAAAGGAAAACGTCGCGCCGAATCTACCAAAAAAGATACAGCCGGTCCCAGAGTAAAAAAGACCCGAAAGCAAGCTACAGATGGAACACGGCATCGGACATTCGCTCTTCGTAAATATCTAGCCGATATCTCATCCAGCACCACAATGGCATTCGATCTCGTACAAATCACGGCACGCGTACGACTACGACAGCGGCAACGTGCAGAATTCAGAAAGAGGCAGATTAGGACAGTCGCTTTGGTTACGGACGAGAATATTGCTGTGGAAGAGTTAAATAGGTTGATTAGAAAGGAAGATTTCAAGAGAATGCAAGTCCTTGGTCAGTTCAATCTGGGATTCATCGTTGTGAGGCTGGGAAATGATCTGTTTATCATCGATCAGCATGCAAGGTATACTCTGCTTGCGCGCTTGCTTACATGCTCCCGATTATTGACTCTGGATTATCTTGGCTCGTTCATTAGTGATGAAAAGTACAACTACGAAAATCTTAAAAGGACAATGAGAATTGAAACGCAAAAGTTGCTACAGTGCGTATGTGCCTGGCTATTATGCGGGTTTCATTTCACTGATGTTGTTCCAGGCCTATC
Source organism: Spizellomyces sp. 'palustris' (assembly GCA_006535965.1). NCBI lineage: Eukaryota > Fungi > Chytridiomycota > Chytridiomycetes > Spizellomycetales > Spizellomycetaceae > Spizellomyces > Spizellomyces sp. 'palustris'. The sequence goes on along the minus strand of QEAR01000022.1, from coordinate 62,210 downwards.
ACACTCGATCTCACAGCACAACAAGAACTGATAGCTGCTGAGCATGAGGACATTCTGCGGTATCTGTCATTATCTTTGGTAGTCGCTGACAGGCATTTGCTGATGTTGTCGTCTCAGGAGTAACGGTTTCCAGATCGCTTTTCACCCAGACGCTCCACCTTCGCAGCGTGTCACACTCTTGGCATTACCGCAAAGCAAAGGCGTGTCTTTTTCAATCAAGGATCTCGAAGAACTTTTGCATAAACTTGGTGATGGTGCAGACGAAGACGTGAGATGTTCACGTTTGAATACACTAATGGCATCGAAGGCGTGTCGGACGGCTGTGATGATCGGTACAGCATTGGACATGGGTCAGATGAAAAAGGTACTTAATCGTAAACACGTGTTCTTGTTTTTGACTGTAAACAAAATGTCTATGTTGCCCAGATTGTTGTACAAATGGGTGAAATGGACCAGCCTTGGGTAATTTCTACCATTGCATCGTTTACATTGCTAGCTGGTTAGTTAATAGCATCTCTTTACAGAATTGCCCGCATGGCCGACCTACCATGCGACATTTGGCCGACCTCAAAACAATAACCTCAGAATATTCGCAAAGAGCGGCCTGCTTTGGTGCCGAGCATCTAGGTCTTGATTAATCTTGTGTAACGTTTATAGGCAGCATAGCCACGTGATTTTGGGTTCGGTTTTTGCTTTCTAGTATCTCCTCTGTGTTTCTTTCAATGATTGATTGGGCCAGAAAGTAAAGCAGGGATATTATAGCCAGTTTGTTCTGTATGTAGTTTAGAGGAGGGTCGCGGCAGTCATTCTCGAGCTTGAACTCGAAATATTTTTTCATGATTTTTTTAGAACGGATAGGCCGTGGGCTGATTACATCCCTTTCAGTATTGACTTCTCTTCAACCTATAGCATTACGACGGAAAAGATGGTATCAAAATATGCAATGTACTACCAAGTCACTGATCGTCGCATGGCCCTACCTGGGCCAGTGATGGACGGTTATATGAAAGCTTGCTCAACTGATATTTTTACTAGTGGCAAGATTCGTAATTTTCACCGAGTTCCTCCATGAACAGCTTGGGCTCCTATTTAGCGGCGAAGGCTGCTCAATCAAAGCCAGCAACGCCACAACGACAAAGTCCGGCTGAAAATGGCAAAAAGGCAGTTTCACCAGCATCTCCAACAAAAGTGACTGCATCGTATCCCCCTGCACCTCAACGTGCAGAATCACTTATTTCAGCGTCTGATGCACTGTCCATTATTACTGGTCCTGCGTCGTCCAGTTTGGGCAGAGGACCCCTCGTCACGTCGCCCACACCGACATCAGGGAATGTGTCGCCGAGATTTTCGCCCATGCGAGGACTGTGGGGATCAAATGCCGATAGTACACAGAAACCTGTCTCTATAAGTGGAGGACTCCTGGATAACTTTGAGTTTGAATTTGATGGCTTGTCGGGTGGAACGAATGATTGGGAAGTTGAATTGGAACACGGCGAGGAGCGGACTAGTCCTGCTGTGGACTGGAAGTTCGGAAAAGGAGGGGCTGGTCGGAATTCTGATGCTGGAATTGTCCGACCTCCTCCTTCTGAGGTAGATACCGACTTTGCAACTTCTGCTCGATATTCATCTCAATTTCTTTCATATCTGTGCAGGTTGCACGAGGCGGCTGGCTGTGGACTCAGTTGACGCTGAATTGGAAGAAAGTTTATGGCATTTTGACATATAAGAATGGAAACATGGGTGTTATTCACTTATATGAGAACGAAGACGTAAGGCTGTGGACAATATTGTGCAAACGCTTCGAAGTATTTCCCTAAGCCAGTTGAATCCCAGGACTCTCAACCATTTCGCATCGTCGAACTCAGCACATGTACTGAGGTTGAGGCCTGCAAAGATACCAACACTTTCATGACCGGAAGATACGAATTTAGGCTGCGGATGTCGTCTAGGCAGGATGCAGTTTTTGCTGCTGAATCGGTCGTGGATCGATCACAGTGGATAGCGTCACTTAAAATGCTCCTTCCACGCGCGCATACTCCTGGTGTGCATTCGCCAATGCCGCTGCCAAGTGCCCCTCAATTAGACCAATTTGAAGAAGATAGAATGGGAGATCACGGAGAGGCAGATGAAGAGAACTATGCAGTACCCAGGAGGACATCTGATACTACGTTTGCAAGAGAGGCGTTTCATGGTTACGCCAGACGACACAGTGCTACTGCTGACTCGGAACAACGGAGTCAGCTCGATAGCCCCACCGGACAAGATATTCGAACTGAAATCGTCAATGTGAAAGATCTCCTATTTAAGCTGTTGGACGTAAATACGCGCGCCAACACTTCGACTGATGTCTCAGAGCGATACATCGAACTGCGATCCGAATTAACAAAACTGTCGCTGACTTTTGAAGAAACGTCAAAGGGCATTGCAACAGCGGTACAGGATTTAAAGTACGCCATGCCTCCAAAACCCAATGAAACCTCCTCGACCACCGAGCTAGAGACGGCTGTCGTAGAATTAACGGATTCAATGGAAATGCGAACAAGCAAAATTGCCAAAATGGTGCACGAATTGCTGCAGAAGGACGACCATGGAGAGCGTATTCACGCAGGACTAGAAGATCTGAAGGCATTGTTAAAAGAAGCCTTGACGCGATTTAGTGGCCAACAAACGGATGCTGCTTCAGGGCAAAGTGGTTCACTAGAAGCATCAATCACATCACTGAATGCTACAGTGCATAACATTGCACAGTGTTTCAGCGAACTACAGCTAACGGTTTCCAAACCGTCAGAACAATCTCCACATCTTGCCGAGCACCTGGCGAAAAGTTCGGATGCATTGACCTCCGTCGCTGGACGACTGGAAGGACTTTATGAGACCCAACATCAGCACAGTGTCGATATGGGCATGTTGATGGGAATGCTAGCGGAATCTAATCAAAAAGCTGCGTCGAAACAAACCGAGACAATGAGCCTAGTGAAAGATGCTAAGGGAGGTGTTGAGGAGATGAAGGCTATCTTGCAGCAGCATGGATCGACGGTTATGGAGCGAATTGACTCGTGGGCCAAGAATATGGACAACACTGGTGCCGGGCAGCAGAGAGAACTCCAGACTGTTGTCACAAATATGCGCGAGGAGCTGTCAACTACTCTTCAGCACCTCCGCGAAGAGAAATCTAGCTCTCAAAACGACGCAATTATAGCTAGAATTGATCGCCTCTGTGATGCGCAAGAAAACACAAAACAATTGCTGATAGACAAATTGGACCCAACCACCACCCAAGAACTACTACGATGTCTGGAAAAGCTGGATAAGCGTACCGAAGGTGACAGCGTCCACATTAGGGACTCTCTGCTGACAATTGAGCGGGCCCAAAAGATGCAAAACGAAGGGTGTCTCACAAAAAATGATATCCGAAGTATATCCGATACCTTGGAAGATGTCAAAGCTCGTCTGTCATCCGTCCTGTTGCGTCCGCCACCATCACCAAAACAAACCTCAGGTGACCGACTTGATCGGCCGACAACCAACATGATCACCTCCATCAACGACAAACTCATCCACCTCTCTAAGCTCATTGACCATGTTCAAGAAACACAAACTGCTCGTTTCTATGCAGTTGAGGATAGACTGAAAGCTTTGCCGAGCTCATCTTCCACGGCATCCACCAATGACGAAACCGCAACGGATGCAATGCTGCAACAGCATAAGCTTACGGATATTCGAAACAGCTTGGAAAGCATTGACGAAAGGCTATCGAGAAGCGGACGGGAAGGCCAAAGTCGACATGATGTCGTCGATGGACGGCTGGACCGAATGTCGGATCAACTTAAACACATGCAGCGGACGCTTACCAAGCTTGTGCAAGTGGGCATGCTTGGTGACAACGATTCACCGTCCGTTGATTCAAGACGGTCAGATATTCCAACAGACGGGAACCTAGCATCATCATTAGCGGATCACCGGGGATTGCTGATGCAGCTTCGTCAAGAGCTGATTGACGTGAAGGAGCAGCTCGGGGACGATGTGACGGGCGAGCGAATGAATGACTTGCTCGGCATGTTCAGCATTTCGCAAGATACGCATAACGTTGTTGCAGGGAAAATTGACGCTGTTTTGAATGGAATGGTGACAAAGGATGTGCTTGAGGAACTTAAGAAGCAGGTACAAGCGTTAGGCGCAAGAGCTGGGAATGGAGTGGGCGGGGACTTCGGGGAGCTGAAGGAGATGATGAGCCAAATGGCATCGCAAATTCAGAATCTTCGGTCTGGAACAGCGGGTGGGACCCCTCAGCAAACGGAAAGTACTCTGCCAACCATCCTCCGCTTAACCGAATCCATTCATTCCTGCCTCGTGGCCTACCTTCCAATTGATCTTGATACGAAACTGTCAAATATTCAATCCTCTCTCGCCTCCGTTCGCCCTCAAGCGTATTGCCCCCCTTCCCAGCCACAGCAGATAACACCTCCGCGCCAGGCAGACCTACGTGATCTCCTCACATTTCATCAAGACCTTGCTCGCCGCGAGTTGGCCACTACGGAAGCTCTCGACTCGATACAGCACTCATTGGCTAGGATGTTAGATTGCTTTGATGCGCACGGCTTGCTTCATAGCAAGGCCACATTGCCACGGCCAGCCGCCGCACCTCAGGTGATGGAAATAACCGAGCTGAAAGAGATAAAAGATGCCATTATGAGTTTGCAGCACGCAGTGTCCAGACCGGATGCATCAGAACCAACAACCAGAAAGGACCTAGAAACCACAAACGTTGATTTGACAAGCAAAATCAATATATTGAATGACAACGTTCAACAACTGAAAATAAAGCAAGACACCCTGGCAGCGGAGATTGATGCAATGTTGATGCAGCGTACACTACTTGTGGAACAAATTGGAGGGCTTGAGTCAAAGCGATATGAACTTGCTGCTGCACCAACACTGAACAGACTGAATCGAGCAGGTAGCCCGCGGAGACCAAAGAGTCGGCAAAGCATTCCTCTTAGACGAATATCTTGTCCAGTAAGAGGCAGCCTGGATCCAAGTGTAGAGGAAAGAGTGGGAGAAGTGGCATGAATAACAATAGACTGATAGACTTGCTAACGTGTCTGTGCCAAAGATTGCATTCAGATGGCCATTTTCTACATGGCTTTGGATATTCTGCAACCAATGCGGCATCTCTTTTCTGATGAAACTCCATCGTCATACATCAATCAACCGTCCTCCTAAGGTGTATGCTTTCATAAATTAAGTATTTCTCGTGCAAAAAAAAATGTACAAAGCTATCAATCCTATTGCAGCTCAAATATCCGCGTCCGTGTCAAAGATATGCTCATAGTTCGCGATGACAATTTCCAGTATACGTGTCTGTAATTTAATCTCCATCGGATCAGGAGAAGGATCAGGAGAGTCCAGGACGGTTGGGCCCCAGACGATGGAGAGGTTAGCTGCAGTCATCCGATTTTGGGATTCATTGAGGGAGACGCTAACACAATTTGTAATTAGATCTTAACGCATTTATGGGATGTTGACTGTGTACTCACCGCCATAGGTGTCCCGAGAGTGCCTGTAGCGTTGCGTAATTGGCGTCATGAAGTTGATTAACCAGTTCGTGGATGTTTATGAGTCGTAGGCGATCGTCATCTATTTCTGTGGTTGCATATCAAGTTTTAGCTTTCATTGAGCCATGGGCATCGTCGTCACTTGCGCCACAATACATCAACTTACTGGCAGCCTCAATGAGTTGTCTGTACATGGCTCTGGGGAAGAGCGGATCGGGAAGTTCGCGGAAATACAATTTCAAAACGCCAGTGACGATATGGATATCAGAAGTCCATTCTTCCATGCGTACTGTATCAGGATCTAACGGATATGATCAATCAGTGGATACTGACCAAGTATGGGTAGCCAATATGCCCCACCTTTATTCAGTAACATTCGCAACTTTTGAACTTGCGCAGTCGAACCAGACATTCGATATAGCCCTTGCACGCCCATGCCAGATTGTTCCACACAGTCAATACATTTCGTCACCACCGCAGGTACCGGCACCCCGTCTCGCTCCATTAGAGCAACAAGATCAACTCCAAAGGAGGGTTTTGCTTGTACTATCGAATTAGCCTCAGCGGACTACATATTGCGGCATCATGGTAAGACGAAGACATCATGCCAAAAAAAAATCCATGCCCTTGAAGAAGAGACCCACCATGGAATACGGTGTATACTGGTGATCTGACTTCAGCAATTGCTTTGTATTCTGCACATATCCAGCTGCGTACTCTTCAAAATCGCGCTCATTGTTTATGTTCTCCACCATCTTTACTATTCCAGGCTTCTCGTTCTCGAGTGGGCTCAGTGTCGTAGCTTCTTTCATTAATGATGACTCTAACTCTTGAGCATATTTGACGAGATGATACTGTAACCCTTGATCGCATTCGTCGTTGGTTTCCTTAAGCAACTGTAAAGTGGTATTGTTAGAAGGAGAATGCAAGCTTCATTGGCATAGAAGGAACTCACTCGAATGAATCTGGGAAGATGGTTCTGAAAGTATGCACTGCGGATGGTGTTGGTTTGCTGAAGCTGGGTCTTGTAGGCCTCGTTTGCTATGGCTGCTTTGACTCGGGCATCATCCTCATTCTTCTGCAGCTACATTAGGAGACCGAGATGTTTGTAAGAATATTGACTTCGTTTGGTTGATAAGTGTCTTATTACCTTTGCGGGATTTTGAGATTTCCATCGCTGCATGGGGTTGGACAGCCCCTTCGATGACAAACTCTTGTTTGACATACTTTTGTGAAGTCCACTTCCAGCTCCTCCTACGTAGCGAGTGAAGCCATCTCTTTCCAGCTGTTGCTCCCGGTGAAGAATGGCACGTTCCCAATCTTCTGATGTTGCTTCATAGCGTGTTTTTGACTTTCCAACAATGTCAGCTGAGCTCGGTCGATACTTTGAACATCAGAAAGATAGCAACCTACCTTCTCCAAAGCCATTTCCGCCTCCTGAACGGTTTTAGAGTGTCTATGCCCTGCCTCCTTCAACTACAAGGAACGCACGTTGGAAGTGAATCTTTCAAAACCTTGTATGATGATAGTTACCTGCTTCCTACTTCGCTCAGTATTCTTATGTAGCGCCGCAAGCTCTTCAGAAACCTCCATTATAACCTCGGCAAACTTGATCCTAATCTCACCAACTTGTTCATGAACTTTCGTGAATTGTCCCCACGCGGTACCAAATGATCTATACAGCGAAAGTACGGTCACACAGTGCTCCCAAGCGGAAACGGCATAGGCGTGATAATTACCCTTCCTTTCCCTCGGATCGACCAGCTATAGCACCCTGAGCAAGCTTAATCATGCTCTTCCCGTATTCTTCTTCTATAGTCGCTCGTTTTTTCAGAAATGAGACAGCTTCCTTTGTGCTATGGATGTCCTCTTTGATGCGGTCAAGGAGAAGGTGGAATCCATTCTAAAAATTGTACCCGGGATTTTGAAGTTGGTATCTTCCTGTTTACCGCGATTATTTGAACCCTTAGTCCACGCCGTACACACCTCGAAATCACAAAGCATCTGTATGACGCCGTCCGTACTACTTCCTTGAGCTTCTGCGCCACCGTCGTCTGGAACTGCTCCATGAAATGAGGGGTTGTCAAACTCTCGCGGTTCCGAGTCAACATGTGGAAGATCGGGCAGATGAGCTGCAGACATGCGCCGACTCGGGGGGTTTATGTACTCTTGAAAGAAGAATTATGTTAGAAAGCCTCAATAATCCTGTATTAATTGGCGTAGATTCGTGTTCATTGCCTACGGAAATCCATTCAGTCAACAGGACTGCTGCCTCACCTCTTCCATCTTCTACCGCAGGAGCGGCTCGCTCAACGTATTCCTCCTCTCTGACGCTCATACGTGAGACTGTCCTCGATGCTGTGTAAGCTCTTGGCCCACGCTTTACAGACCCTAATGATCCGGAACTCGCAGTGGTAGGGGGTGAAATGGGCCGAAGCATCTTGGACGGCTGTTACAAAATGTAGCAGATTTATTGGAAAAGATTGCCCAAAGCTATCTTCTATGCTATCAAGTTGTGATACATAGGATCATCACCTCCTGCAAAGATGCGTTGCTGGCAAAAGCCTGTCAGGTGCCACAGCTCGGATGGGGCCTAACGTTGATATAAGATGAAACTGTCGAAATGCGCGTCTTGCATAATCGATCATGCGCCACAGCATTCGCGCTCCTAAGCCCTTTGGTAGGGATTTGGCTCCTTTCCTCCTCCGATTTACTTACGATCTATGTCGGAATATGACTGGAGGACTCGACGCTCGCCAGGTAGAAGATTCTGCAAGAGAATATCTAGGTGAGTGGTGGGGGTTGTGGCTCTACAAACGTCCTGCGCGCTCATCATTGCACAGAGCGGCATAACATTTCCGTATACCTAGAGGTATGTTATTGCGTGATGTTTTCCACCGTTTAATAAACTATGTGTTGAATGCGCCTTCAGGACGCGGTATGTCGTCTATTAGATGATCGGCCAGAGAAACCGGCAAAATTTCTTTCAGAATAGTGAGTAGGTAACATGGTTAGCTATAGTGATGGCCGATCTGGCAGCAGTTCTGAGACTCCATGAAAAGCTTCGATAGTGTTCTCCGCGGTACAAATACGCTGCTCCGGGAATATGAATATGTCAAGGCAACCCCGCAAAATAGACTCTCATTTGTAGATCGGTTTGGTGAAGTCTTAAAAGGAAGGAATGGTAAGATGACTATGTTCATGACGTTTTCCGAATGTGAGCTAATGGAAAAATATTTGTACAGCCTCATATACGGCGACGGAATACCATCATCTTGTCGAACTTATATGCCCCGACTTCCCCTACGATGTTATCGCTCGCGCGATGGATATCGCGGAATGTCGCGGAAAGATTCCAGTGGCTTATGATGACAATGGGTTGGCCAAATCAAAGCTGCCAGGTTCAACGTTCATACCCTGCCTGCGAATATGCTTTTCCTACCTCGGTAAGGCAACGATGATACACCGTTCCTCTTGCTGTCCAACCGCTCACACCTGCGACAGAGTTTTTTGAGCTCTCTCATCATGCCCTTCGTGAAGGATTCGCAAAAGCGTACTCACAGACCTGTAATTCAGAGCCGCAAGCTGGCTGCACGGCAGTAGAAGAATTAGGAGATGAAAAGGAAATTACAAAAACGGTATCAGAAACATTGTCAAACGCAATTAATAAATTGCAAACTGATGGGTAAAGCAAGTGCTAACATGCACATTAATGATTTCCCCAAACTGACACCCTCTTTGCGTAACAGGTTGTTCATCCCACCCGAACCAGTAATTGAGATGGCCATACGCGCGGCGTGCAAACACATTCACGAAACACCGGTGTCATTCCCAGACGTGTACCATTCGTTTTTGACCGAAATACTCAAGGCAGTAGAAGATCCTAGGACTGCTAGGAGTAGCTACTGACCGCAACAGAGAGACTTTCTACTATGGAAAGATAGTCCTTCTACTGAGCCATCCTATGTATCTAGCTAAATTTTACTGCGACTTTCTGCCCATTTGATCAGCGTTTAATATCAAACCCACAAAAAAATTGATCATGCCATCTGAAAAGTGCATAAGCAGGGTTTAGAATGAGCAGTAAATATCCTGAGGAATCAAGCATACCGTAATCTTTTAATGCAATACGCTCATTCACTCCATGGATCATATCTGGATCGCCGGGATACATTACAACTGGTTGAAACCTGAAAATATTTGCGGACATTGACTTATATGCCGTTGAATCTGTCGCCCCCATCAGCAACGATGGCGCAACTAGTATGTCTGACGAACGAGAGTTGTTCCCATGGTTGAATGCAAACACATGACGAATTGTACCCTCCAGTAGTTTATAAGCACGTGAGCGCGGTGAAGAAATAGAACTAGGCTCGGTATTGCGACCACCAAGGCTCAATGAAATGGTCACGGGGGCATCGTCTCGGCCTCCACGAGGGTCATCCGCAATCGCAGTCTCATTGACAATTAGCGCGCCAATCGCCTTCGCAATAAATTCCTGTACTCCGCGGATGGATTCTCCGGGCCGTATGCGGACGTTAATGTTTGCCGAGGCGTCCCGAGGGAGCACATTGGCGGCAACGCCTCCATTGAAGGTTGTTGTGGCTGTGAAACAAAATTTGGGTCACCAAACTATTGAAGACTTACGGAGCGTTACGAAACGTATCTTACCCCAGGTTGTCCTTGTCATCGCGGCAAATCCCGGAGCCACGGCAGGTGGTAGAAGATCTAGAATGTATTCAAAGATCCGGATATTACCCAGGATTGCGCGCACCAACATCGATGGATGTTCGGGTGCTAAGGTTGATAGAAGGTGAGCTACAGGGCCTTCACTGAAGGTTGTAATTGCACGAGTCTTTGCAAGGCGGGCAATCGCGTCCGAAAGAGTATGGATGGCATTCTGTCCAAAAGGCATTGAAGCGTGACCTCCTACACTTCTCGTTCTTTGCATACGAGCATTAGCAAGCTCGCTCCGATCCCTGTTCATATAATGATCATACCTGATGGTAAAGTCTGCAACACCTTTTTCTGCTATTCCAATCCAGGCTATGTATAGATAGATAAATGTCAAGGGTTTGTTGATTGCCCTGAAGTTTGTTTCGCTCCACACCTATCGGCACATTGATCCCCGGAAACATGCCATGGGAGATTGGTAGGCCTTCATCAATGATGAACTCAAAACGCAATCCTCTTTTCTCCAAGATTTCCGCTATACGCGCTGCACCTGCAAATAGTTTATCTCATTAACAATTTGCTCGACACACCGTTGGAATTCAACTCCACACCACCTTCTTTGCCTGACACTTCCCTAATACAATAGTACACGACATGTAAGCAGTGATGTGCGAATCAACTACTGTTGTACTCTACTTACTCATCGTGTCCAAATGCTAAATAAATTGTTCTTTTGGGCTGATACCGCGACTTCAGTAGCGCGTCCACCGATTCTAATTGCGCCATTAGCATGCCTTTCATGTCTAGAGTGCCGCGGCCTGCATGAAATGTCAGCTAGACACTCTGGTATCGCGTACTGTCATAGAGCGCGCACCATGGATGTATCCATTGCTAATATTCCCTCCAAAAGGAGGGAAATCCCAGCGCTCTGGGTCACCCACTGGAACGACATCTTGATGGGCGAGTAAGAGAATTGGCAGATTGCTATCGTCTACAGGTTCGGAGCCCTGCCACTTTAGTAGCAGGCTCAACTCATTGACTACCTCCCACTCCAATTTTTCAAGCACCAGCGGAAACTCCTCCTGCAACATAGATCTGAAGCGAAAGAAAGTTCTGCGCTCTTCCTCCGTCGCGTTCAGTTTTGAAACAGTCGGAATCCGAATGGTAGACGCAAGGCGTGCGTGAGCTTCTGTGTAGTTAACATTGGAGACTATCGAGTCGAGCGCAATCAGCGGAGCGAGGGAAGGTGACTGACGCGTGGACAGTGTCGACGTAGAATACACCAAGTACCCAATGATGGAGAAGAAGGGTACTATCATGAACGACAGTATCTTCGTAGAGCATCGCAATATCCGACTGCTCGTCATCACGTCTGTTGATTCCCTGTGCTAGTGTACGCGTGTGTGAAGTGTGCTTTCAATCCATGGAAGACCCACCGCGGGAGGTTACGTAATGACTGATCGACATAGTAGTTCAGTGACTGTGCCACTTACATTAACGTTGGGGGTAATGTGACGAGCATCTCGTTTCTCACAATTTGGTATAAGGTAAGGCATGCTGGAATCTGCTCTACGACTGGGTAGAAGAGACAATTTATGTGCACAAAAACTGCAATTGAAAGTCGCTCATCCCTTTGTGTTGATATTATGGATCTCAATGAGCGTTGAATCTGATGCCATATTGCTCGACACAGCTTCATAGTTTGCATGTCGTAAACCCAGCCATAAACCCAACATTTTGACAGTTGAAGCAAGCCACGCACGTGAACTATGCACGTGCGCCACAGCCATTGGATTGGCTGCATGCCTCTCCTTTCAAAAATCCTCGTTGGACAGCAACGCGCAGCTCTCTTCCAACTTGTAACCAATCGAAATTCTTTGTCGTGTGAGATTGAGCGCAACTTGGCATCGTCTGGTTGTAGAGGCTACGAAAAGATTGGGAAAGAGGACAAAGCGAGTTGGAATTACAGTCAAAACTTTTGAACCACTGTCAAATACCCGTATTTACCCACACAAAGCATCACAAGTCACAATGGCAGCAACAACCGCCTCCCTATCCGCTACAGACGACTCCTTCCAAAATGGCGCTCCACACCCTTCTAATCACAACCCAATAGCAGAGTCAGACACACCACGTACTTCATCTCCCGAACCCGATCAGGTCTCTGACGACGAGTCCAATGCATTCAAAACAATCTTTGACGATCCGAAGAACTTTAATGCAAAACATCCACTCCAGAATAGATGGACAATGTGGTTCGATAATCCTGGGAAGAGGACGAACCAGCATAATTGGTCGAATAATCTGAAGAATTTGATTACAGTGGATACCGTTGAAGATTTCTGGGGGTGAGCGTCAGCTATTCTTGAAGGGCGGTACTTGGCGGATTAATTCTAATTTTATTGACTGTTAGTGTCTACAACAATGTCGTCAAGGCCTCGCAACTGACTCACGGCTCAAATTATCACATATTCAAAGAAGGTGTTCAACCTATGTGGGAAGACCCTCACAATGCAAACGGCGGGAAGTGGGTAGTGCAATTACCAAAGAGTAAGCGCGGCGAGCTGGATCAAATGTGGCTGTTTTCGGTAAGTTCTTCTATCTCAGTGTAATCTGGTGAATGGAGCTTGAGTTGCGCGAAGGATGTGATGCCATTCTTGTCCAACTGCTGTCGGAACATCTCCATGTCGAAAAATGGTGGCTTTTTTGATACCCTGACGCATGAGGGAGCTATTGTGTGCGTGATCCTCGAATGTGTGAATAATGGACTGATCATATCTCTCGTTCTCTTTTTATGCAGGTCCTAGCAGCCGTAGGGGAAACATTCCCTGATAGCGACGAAATATGCGGCATTGTCGTGTCTATTCGCAAACAACAAGACCGTCTCTCACTCTGGACAAAATCCGCTCTTGACGAAGACAAATGCAGAGCCTCTGGTCAACATTGGAAGGGAGTCTTGGGTTTGGGAGATGGCGAGAAGATTGGATATCAAGCACATTCGGATGCATTGAGAAAAAATTCCAGGTGAGTCAACTCATCAATATTCGATACCAACGAGGGCGCAAGACATGTGCTAATAGCTTTTCCCACAGCTTCTCGAACCAGGACATGTATTCAGTATGAAGCACGATAGCAGGGATATAATCAGATTGCCGTGTCCAGATTTTCACTCTGTTGTACCGCAACCTATGTCCATGAACCAACGATCCATCAAAGATAAACCTACCGCTTTATTGTTGACATTTGCTTCCTTTTCTATTTTCTCCGGTCCTCTACCAGGGGGTTTGCCATGGGTGGATGGTTACAAATGTTGGCAAAGAGAAACAAGTAGCTTATTTTATTGTGCTGATGAGTGCAGGCGGGCAGTTGAAGGATAGGGGTGGTATGCGTGTGGCACTTTCTTTTACTCTCTTTTTATTCGTTGATCTTTGTGGGATATAGCATTGTGTGTACGTTATTGCTTGTGTGAGAACAGAGAAATCTGTCATGATTGTGCTGACATAATTGACTTTTAACATTTGCGGCGTAGAGAGCGCGAGTCGTGTTCACTTTGGCCAACCAATATCAAAGTGCGCGTGTGTGCACCGTCAAAACAATGACCTCCCTTCGCGCGACGGTGCGCAACTTCTTTTCCCCTGTCTTGTCCATATATACCGCCCTACGAAACCTCACCCTTACCTACGGCCCTGCCTGGCTTGTCGTCTCCCAGATCCACTCCTCGATCCATTTTCTCCTCCTCTACTTGTACCTCCACTTTACAAACACCGATGTAGTCTCTCTAGTGCAATACTACAACCTCGGACCCGAAATGGAACGCGTTGCCGCGACTAGTGGGCATTTCGCGTTGGCTGTGCTGGGAAATCGGGTCCTCAGTCCAGTGAGGCTTGTATTGAATTTGTTGATCATGCCCTTTGTGGCGCCAAAGATGAATCAACTTTTGGGACGATGGAGGGTATGGGTGAAGCGGCGGTGGGGGAATCGCAAAAAGGTAGAGGTATAAAAAAAACGAGTCTCCAATAGAATAGATATTAGACCGTCCAACGTTGTCGCTGCATGTCGGTTGCTATAGCCGGTTGCTATGAAAGCATGTCAAAATACCTCATCCAATCGATTGGCTTGCAACTCATTCTATTTTGGTTGCGCAATCATTATATCCAAATATGGACATATCAGCACGTGCTCCAGATGGAGATCTTTTTGATGTTGGGTTCTTGGGGCGAGGCTTTCAAATAAAAAAAAAATACAAAATACCCACGGTCGTGGTTTTCCCCATTTTACATCAAGTAGAACAGAGAACGACAAGATGACCTCGCCATCAAAGATCGTGTCGAAGCCGACTGCACCAAAGGTTCTCAAGCCATTCAACAATGGAGAAATCAAGATATTGCTGTTGGAAGGTACGTGCACGGATGCCACAAGTTTCTGTAAAAGTTGCAATGGTTGATGGTGAATGGGAACATTAGGCGTGAACAAGACGGGTATCACCATTTTGCAGAAGGCTGGATATCAGGTCGAAACGCATGCCAAAGCCCTTTCGCCCGAAGTTCTGAAAGAGAAAATCCGAGATGTTCACGCCGTTGGTATTCGGTAGGCCTTGTGTCGTGATATACCTACCCTCCTGCGTGTAGACGAAGCTAATATATATGCACCCCAGCTCCAAAACCCAACTGACAGCTGAAATTCTTGGTGAAGCGAAGAAGCTGCTTGCTATTGGCTGTTTCTGCATTGGCACCAACCAAGTCGATCTCGACTACGCCGCCGCCCACGGTATCGCCGTGTTCAACTCTCCCTTTTCCAATTCACGCAGTGTAGCTGAGCTCATGATTGCCGAGATAATTTCTCTCTCCCGACAATTGGGAGATAGAAACACGGAGCTTCACAACGGGGTTTGGAACAAAACCTCCAAGAACTGCAATGAGATTCGGGGCAAGACGTTGGGTATTGTAGGATATGGACATATCGGTGCACAGTTGTCGGTTTTGGCTGATGCGATGGGCATGTCGGTCATATTCTACGATGTGCTACAAATCATGCCCTTGGGTACAGCCCGTCCAGTGGCGACACTAGACGATCTGCTCTCAACGGCCGACTACGTCTCGCTTCACGTCCCCGAAACCGACGACACCAAGAACATGATTGGTGCCCGTGAATTGAGTCTGATGAAGCCGGGATCTTACCTCCTTCAAGCGTCCCGTGGAACCGTGGTGGATATCCCTGCTTTGGCGACTGCTCTTCGTAACGGTCATTTAGGCGGTGCCGCTGTGGACGTGTACCCCGTCGAACCCTTTGCCAATGGTCCAAACTTTGAAAGCGAGTTGAAGGGCTGTCCCAACACGATTTTATCCCCTCATATTGGTGGGTCAACTGAGGAGGCACAATCCTCCATTGGTGTCGAGGTTGGGTCAGCACTAGTGCGGTACATCAACAACGGAACAACACTGGGAGCCGTGAACTTCCCCGAGTGCGATGTAAGACAACCCGCTGCAGAGAGTAAGACGGTTCGTGTTTTGAATGTTCACCACAACGTCCCTGGTGTCCTTAAGGTACGAGATACCCCACGCGTTCGAATGGACCACGTATCCCCATCATGCTAACTTGGGTTATTTGAAAAGCAAATCAACAAAATCCTATCTGAATTCAACATTGAAAAGCAAATTTGCGATTCACGCGGTCCGATTGCGTACCTTATGGCTGATCTCAGCGTTGACGATGAAAAGGATTACCACAGAATTTATGAACGGATTGAGACCATTTCCCAGAACATCAGAACGAGATTGCTGTACTAGTCTCAATCGATGGCCTGTTTTTTTTCTTGTGTATTTTATTGTGATAGATGCTCGTTGTGTCTCGTCGGTGATGGTTTGATAAATAAAGAACGTTTGAACTAGATTACTGTCCAGCTCTGAAGGAAATTGTGGCAGGCACAACTATGTAAAGCTCAACTACATACATTATAGCACATGCTGTCGTTTCCCCACGCTCACCCTGCGCACACCTTCTCCTCTTTTCCTCGCAGCGCCTCAGCCACTGCCATACTGGTGCTTAAGACCATTACGACAACACCAAAACCTATACAGAGCAGCGGTCCGGCCTTTTTCAACGAAAACGTTGGTCCGGAAGAGAGGTGAATGTAACAGAGGGGTGGAAGGATATATGCCAAGACGGTAGCCGCAAAACCACCCTGCATCGGCAAAGCTCAGCAGATCCCCAAGCGGCCCTTGCAGTCCAAAAAACAAAAAAAAATACTCACAGTAATCTCTAAAACGATACCTAAATCGCACGTCCAAAGCGCCACGCCCATGGCCGAGAGCGTCAACGCGATTGTGGTACCCACATGAATAGGTAACGATACTGGTTTCTCCTCTTCTCCCTGACCATATATGCAATGTAAAAGCACCTCCCGGCACACAAAACATTCAAGGGGAAACGTTAGAAACATGTTGATCCCAAAGCACAGGCGTGCAAGGGTGATAAGAGGATGCGTGGGTGAAAAGTTGTTGAGAATGTTGCCTAAAGGGCGGATTTTAGAAGGCTTGCATCTAACTGGTTGGTGAGTATGCTTCGCACAATACCTTGCGTCTTGTCGGTGAAGACAAGGTAACCCCCACAGGCAAGCACCAAACAAGCCACAAGCGACAATCTGAAATATCGCAACAGTAAGGTCCACAAATCGGAGATGCTGATAAATGAAAGATGCCATGTACCCAGTGGACAAGTGCGTGACAACCGCAAAGCGGTCCATGGTTGGTTTCCGTAAGGACCCATAGATGAGAAAGGTGTTGTGATGACAGACAAATGCTTGAAACAGGACCAAAAAAAAAAAAAGGGAAAGATCAGATTCACGCACACCACACTAGAATCAAAACAAAATCAACGCACCAAAACTGATCACGCCAATTGCCTGGAACACCCCACCCCCGACCCAGCTCACATCACCTCCCTGCCGCCCTTCCCATGCCCCAGCCCCCACCACGGCAAAAACAATAAATACAATCGCGCCTAGCGAAACGGCACTCGTTTTCGCTAAAGCTGATATGTCACGGTAGAGGGAGAGGGGGAGCGATACAAAGAGGGTTGTGAGGGTGATCATGGCACGGCGGGAGGTTAGTACGCTGTAGAGAGGGGTTTTGGAGGGAAGTTGAGAGAGGACGACGGGAAGCGTGTCACCGACAATGATGGCGTAGGCTTGAGTTGCATAAGTTTGTGAGTGTCAGTGGCTGAGAGTGGGTAATGGCGGGCTACGTACCACACATTGCTAAAGACCGAGAGAGAGAAACCACATTCATTAGATGTATCAACCAAGTGATTTGCAAGCACAAGAAGAAAATCAAAAGGGAAACTCACCACCATAAGCAAACACAAACTGGAACACCGACACCGCAATAAATCCCCATCGCCCAAAACACCTCTTGACTAATTCCTGATACGATCTCGTTCCCGCCAGTTTCCCATCCACAATGAGGAGGTTCACCGTCCAGTCTATTGTTCAATTCGTTAGCTACGTTTGTGTTGATGTACAAACACTGTTGGGTGGTGGTTTTACCTACAACAAACGTCAATGCAAATAGAAGCAAAATGCCGGTTGCGAATCCGGATTCGGCGAATGCGTAAGGTAGACCTAATGCGTCATGCTCGGTCATGAGACGACTCCAGCTACGATGAACCTCAATGTTTTCTGATTCCTCGTCTTACCAATAATTCCTGTAGGACAACGCACAGGTTAGGATCAGACCTTTGTCCGTAATACAACCACCTTTCCCACCAAACCATCACTTTCACTCACCAGCCCCAATAATGGAATTCGTGAAATTAAATGTTGCATCCCAAACCCCACTCGCATGCTCCTCAACCCCACCCACATCAACTATGTCTCCTTCTTCATCCAGGTCAAACCCCAGTAATTCATGCTCTTCACCCGTGAACGAGGCTTCCTCCCAGATTTCTTCAGGTTGAGTTGGAGATTCCAGTGCGACGGAGGTCAGTGGTTCTTCTGTTGGCATGTGCGTGACAACGTGGGGTGTATTCGCTGGGGAATCGTACAGACAGTGGTGCGAGCATGCAGGCGATCTAATGATCTCACTCGGCGCTCTGTGGCGAAAGCGCAGCAACCGCACCCCGATTCGTTGTCGATACTACGCAACTAAGCATGCTGACGTAACACGCTTCAAGCTTTCGCTCTCCACGCGTTCAGGGTGAGTGTTCTTTGCATTGTTTGCAAGTGCTCGCCAATCTGGCCCAAGAATCTAATCACCCATGCGGTCCCTTTCATCCGCATCAAACAATATATAAAACGCTATTATAGCATTGATTTACTGACGGACACGCCGGAGCGTCGGAGTTGGTTCCTCGTTTATAAAAGGGCGGCCTGGCTGCCTCTTTCCCCCTATACCACCCAAGGTAGGTCCACTGAAACCCAGACAGAAACAGTAAACATAAAGCAAGAGTTATACGCCGTATCATCTCGCATATTGACGTGGAGCACCCTGCTCTCTGGAGAAGAACATGGGGATAATACAACCCTTCACCGCGTTGTGTTGTCTCTGTCGTGTTGTCTCTCTGGGGACTATTGGTTCGGGTCTCTACCTCACCGTGCGAGTGTCATGGCGTATAAGCTTCTTTATTGTACGTGTCTGGTTCGGGAGTGCGTTCTGCCCATGCTTTCGATACATGGTGACTTTCAGGGATGCGAACAGCTGGACTCGTTTGAGTACCTTCGCGGAACTCTTAACTACTCTGTCGCCCAATATAATTAATTGTGGTATCTACATCAATAAAATCGAAAGGGATAACTTGGGATGTATATTGATGGCTAGTGGCTGCGGGTACCCGAAACACACCGCCGAACAAACTTGTAATGGCAGCTTGGAGGTGAAGACTCACATGGGCGTCTGCTGTGAATAGCTATGACATCAGGCTGTTGGTAGCCGCTTCAATAGTCTCTTAAGCTAACATCACCCATCGCCACTTCCAAAAGCCCAGGTAAAGCTGAATATCGCGGCACGCAAAGGCTTTCACAGAAGGAGGTAGCAGCGCTTCATTCCACTAGCCCGTGAGGCCACATCACAAAATAGCAAATCCATAGATAAAAGATCCCACATCAAGCGCATTACATACAAAACGCCCATTCACCACCCACGCACCAGCCCCTCTGCCACAATGTTAGGCAAACTCTGCCGTCGGCAACTCAAACACCGACGTAGCCAGGGTCCTCCATACCTGTACAAGTGACGTATGAGGAGTCAAAATCATGCAAGCAAGACGCCATGAACGACGTTACCCACCTCAGCAAAATGCGAAGACAGCCGAATCTTCTCGCTCACATACTGCTGATACATCAGTGAAATGAAAGCTTTTTGCTTGTGATAAAATTGCAGTTCCTGCCACGCGCAATATCGGATAAAGTCAATGCGCTTTCTTTGAGATTCCACTTCGCGTCGGTCCTGGAAAGGGGGTATCGAAATTAGGACCCAAAAAAAGTTGTGGAAGAACAATCGAGTGAGACACCAACTGTTTCAATTAGTATGGCAAGTCGTTCGGTTTCCTTTGTGCTCCCTTTACTCGTCTGCAGATCCCGAAGTTTTGCTTCGTGTGTCGCTATGCGTTTGGTGAGGACGTCGAGCGTAAGGGATACTAATGCGCGTTCCTCGCGGTAAAATAGTTCCTGGGGAAGAGCAGCAGGTATTCAGGAGACAAAGCAACCTTCTTCATAAATGGATTTGACGTACCTGGCACGCTATCAAAAGATCACGATACGTTTTTAAGCTCTCAACGATTCCATCAAAAACCGACTGGGCCTAGTGCGTCGAGGGTTGAGCAATCAGTGATCCAACACTGCACACGCCACCCGCAGCACACTCACCTCCTCCTCTGCCACACGACTGATCCTCTGCAGACCCCCCGATATCTGACTATACCCATTATTTATTCGCGGACAGTTGTAACATTCAGGGTCTGTGCAGTCGGCCTTTTCAGTCATTTTACTGCAATTGGACAACCATGAGGAAACAAGAACAATCAGATGTTCAATCAAGGCAACCGAACGCTTACTTCAAGATGAGGCTATAACGCATCATATCCAATGCTGTCGCTGTAAAGAAGATAAAGATCAGCCTCTGTCGTTTCCACATCCGTAGTAATGCTCTTAGCATTACCATCTTCACGTCTAGCAATGCGTTCCATCAACGTGGCCATATCTCGAAACTGACAAATTTGGAAGTCGAGATTTCCTTTAAATTCGGTTATCCGCTCCGGCAAATCATCTGGAATGACTGACAAGTCCTCTGTGCTTGGATTTAACGACAGAGACTCTTCGTCGTGCGAGATTGCGGCTTTTTTCTTGAATGATTGTATATCCTTTTTTAAAAAAAAAATATAATTAACGGTGTATTCCTGATCCCTGGTCTAGTGCACCCACCATTTCCACAGTTAAGAAAGCAATAACAGCCTCGTCTTCTCTCAATACCGGATGATTGGCAATCATATTAATAAACCGGGATAAACCACGCCGTCGTCGCTCCAAAAATGCCTCGTCCGCTAGATCGCAACCGTCAGTATCCATTAATGAGTAGATGCCAATGTTCACCAGAACTATATGATTGTTCCTTTTTTAGGCAAAAAACGTACCTCCAACTTTCTTTGGTGGAAGCTGAACAGGCGAGGGCAAACGATGGTAAGAGAAAGAATACATTAACAGATTCAACATAAAGAACGTACACTGGGAACTGTAGAAAAGCAATCGATTAGTTTCTTAATTAACCAAAAATCCAGCCGGTTGATATCACTCACTTATTCGAAATGGGTATCGCTTGACCAAAACATCAAGAAGCCACAGGAAATCTGAATATCGACGAAGGACGCTGATTTGACGGTGCTAGTTATTCCTCAAAACAGTTAGCATTCCTCCACGTCTTTAGCGTGATGAGTCTTGGACCGACCTGTGAGTGTAATATGTAATTCACATGCTTGAACACCAAGCCACCTTTCTCTGGGGCAATAGTAACCTATGGTAAGAAGCCGCGTTAGTCAAGGAAGATAGGACCAAAGTATAGAATTCCTACGTTAATTCGTTCCAAATTCAAAAATGACGTATCAGGCTTGGGTGGTGCCTCCGCAGATTCTCCCACCGTAGGTGACAATTCTTTGTGTTTCGGTTGCTTCTTTTGATGATCTGTTCGTTCGTCCCTGCCAAGGTGCGTGGGATCGCTCGTCGGTCGCCCAACCACAATATCATGACCATTCAAAGCCACATCCAGCTTGGGTATTGTCGCCTGCCATGGGTCTGGCTCGGGTTCAGCTGATCGCGATGCTTCCGTAGGTGACACATAGTCGAGAGACGCAGTACTGGTGTGGTGTGTAAGCGATACGGAACTAGGTGTTGATAGGAGGGAACGGGTATTATCGAGGAGGGAGGGTTGGCTGAAGAGACTTGGAGGGAGATCTAAGTGACTTGAGGGCAAATCGTTGACGCTAGAGGATGAATCTTTACTGCCAGACTCGTTCTCTGAAAGGGAAAGCAGTGATCAGTGACCAGGCCGCTTCGCCGGAGGCACCCGAACAAAAGTCCACCCGCGTCTTGGAATATGCCAGCAACGGATAGGCAAATCGTCTGACGGACATAACCATTCGGTCAAAGTAGACAGATACATACCAGCAAACTCTTCCATGGTGCCTGGCCCGTCCCAAGGATTGGAAACAAGGGATGTACGATTAGCGGAAGCGGCCATGAGCGATGCAAAGTCGGGGGTTTGTGCCAGCACTTTTGAAAATGAATGTATCGAATCGCGATCCTTGCGTTCCCACGCAGCGTCAGTCCCTTCGTCGAATGTCGCCATAAAGCGTTATTGTGACAGCCGCACACTAAAAACAAAGGGTTGTTGAAGGGCTTCCTTTGTCCCTTGAGCTCAACACGTCACGATCAACAACAACGCGGCGGGCAACTAAGCCTCGCGATTACTTGTGCAGTGTGACAACATTGACTTTTGTGTTTACGGGACGGTTTTTAACATCGCAAGTCGGAGACGACTTTTGAAAACAAATGTAGGCAATGCAAAAGAGGACGCCCGCCGAATCTGGCAGAGGAATCATGGGAGAAAGGCTAGCCTCCTCACCCTCGTTTGCTGACATCTTGCAAGTGCGCAATCGCACAACAAGAACAATGTTAAATGGGCAGTAGCATGGCAGATATCTACTGAGGTTCTACTCTCGCAAACAGTTTACGAGTGCAATTGTGAGGGCGCTGCTGGCAATTAACATAATCCTTTGTTTTTTACATTTGACGATCTGGCAACTTCTAATCACGTGGATGCGGATATCGTAAGCACAAGCTTTTCATTCACCGATTCTGTCGCTCCCACTCCTCGACCGCAAACCCCGTTGCAACCACCAAGTCCAACAAATGATGACCATTGGGCAAAATTTCCAGTCGTCCTTCTTTGGACCACGAATGTTTGGTACGATGGTAGAAAGCAATGATAGTCTTGGTTGGGTAGCAGACACATTTGAGGTCGCCCCTACGTAAAGCTTGAGATGTGACGCTTAGAATATGACAGAGCGATACAAAAGGACTCACCCAAGGCCATGCCCCTTCCATGCATAATTCTTCCCATCAAAACCCTTAAACGAATGCTTTCTCTTTCCCAAAACTCCACCGCCACTTCTCGTCAATTTTGTTGTCAGAGCGGGATTGACCGGGTCTTGGATCGTAAAGTCCCATCCCATGGCAGACTTGGTGATGAGAAAGGCGGTTGGACCTTGTGATGAGCCGCGGCGCATATTGACGTGCCAGGAACCAAAGAAGCTATAGGGGTACTGATATGATGTGTGAACACAGTTAACCATGTAAATAAGCTGTAAATAATGATGGTGTACCTACATCGATGTGGTAAGCGACTGATTTCTTATCAGCGGTCAGAATACGGCAGTCTCGAGAGACCCAGCTACGCATTGCGGTACCATTAGCGTCTCTTCACGACTTCAAGTGCACAGACAGACATGACCTACCCATCCCGATAGATATGGAACTGCGATTAACATGTTAACGAACAAAGAATCAAGGTTACCCTGAGTAAGCACTGTGAGCACCCAGAATCCAACAACCACTACTACATACATTTACTGAGCCTCCACCAATGACCATCATTCCCCCGGTAGCAGTTGGCACCTGCACCGGCACACCAGGCCGCGTGTAATACACGTTTGTTTGACCCACCAGCTGCTGCGGCTGAGCATACTGTTGCTGCTGCTGCTGCTGCTGCGCAACAGAAGCGTCCATCTGCGGGGCAGAGGGCGCAGGTAGTCGTGCATCACGAGATACGTGTTCAACTCCAGGTGGGACGTAGTCATGAGCAGATGGGTATATACTTGGTCCAGTATTATCAACAGAGTAGGCTGCTGAATCAAATCCGTACTTGGAATCTGAGGCTGCAGGTGAGCGGTTGAGGTTTGCATACGGCGGTGGGTTGTCGCTCGACATGTTCATAAGATGTTGAAATTTGATAGAACTTTTATGGATGGCACTGCAGAGAGAAGGGACGTTGCACGATAGAGTAGGTACAGGGCCTCTTATGTATCTTTCTTGGCGAGAGCT
Source organism: Spizellomyces sp. 'palustris' (assembly GCA_006535965.1). NCBI lineage: Eukaryota > Fungi > Chytridiomycota > Chytridiomycetes > Spizellomycetales > Spizellomycetaceae > Spizellomyces > Spizellomyces sp. 'palustris'. The sequence continues at coordinate 38,396 of QEAR01000022.1, read as the reverse complement.
CGAAGGTCACGTCACTTTTAAGGGTGCTCGACGTCAGGTAAGTCGTTGTCGAGGGTCACCCCCAAAGGTTGTGCTTAAGTCATCCGGCCCCGACACTGCCGGGACGACAAAAATATGGCATTGGCATAGTTCAAAGTGCAGCAGCTGCATTAACATCGTGAGCTGTCCAAAGATATCCGAGCTGGGTATTCGTGTTGGAAAGCTACTTGCTATAGTTATAGCTGATCATTCATTGTGACTGCGGTGGTATGATTACTAGCTTACGACGATAACTAGGCAGCAGCTTGTAACAGATACATTGGTTGGCTGGAACACTTGGGGGATTTAAACCATTTCCAAACAAGACATGCCCATCGGAATTCCAATTTTGTTAAAAAGAACAAAGAAAGTACAGGCCTACAATGAAAGCCTTTCCCTATTCCGCTCCGACCCTATTCTTCATCAGCCGAATTTTGCAGCATATTTTCTTCCCTAACTTGGGACGGCCTCATAGATACCACTGTTCTACCCGCCAGTTTCTTATTCACTTGAATAGCAGTCGCAAATCTCGTCAACATGATGCTGAACACCTCTTTACACCTTGCAATCTCCAGGGGCTCAAAGGGACTGTTGTGAGTGAGAAAGCCATCTCTGATCGAAGAGAAATCAAAGGCCGTGGCCTCGACCATTGTTTCGGATAGCTTTCTGATCGGGTAGACAAGGGCATAGGCAACGCAAATTGCAACAACGGTCATACCCACTACCGTCCCTGCCACGGCTGCTATCACCGTCTTGCGAGTCTTATTCATGGTGCCAAGATAGTCATCTTTAGGAACAGATACCACCAGAAGCCAATTGAGGCCATAGGGGTCGGTCACACGACGGCTGTTGACAAGGATGACACCATGTCCGTCTTCCTCTGTGAATGTCGAGGCTAGGGTGTCTGGAATGCTCGCGGCGGAGGGGTAAAGACTGCGCATATAGTTTGCGGTCTGTCGAATCAACGACTGTGGGGTCTCGAAGACGGAATACCGTAAGGTGCGGGTTCCGCTAACACCTGCGACGCTGGCAGCGATCATTCTGCAGTAGACGGTGTTGTTAGAGTTAGGATCCCTGTAAAGGTCATCAGCATGAGTGTGACCGCCGGATATACAACTGTAATATCAAATCCATTGCACATACATACCACAAAGAAACCACGGCATTCGGGCTAATTTTAATAGTCTGAAGAAATGCCTCAATGGTGCTCACAGACATGGCTACCATCGCGTGGGCAAAGGGTGGTACACTCACATCCGCTTTTCCCGGTGGCAGACCAGGCCTGTCATATTGCGAATGTCAGACCGCTTTTAATCATTCATAAAGGCAAACCATCAGCAGCACGTACGTACCATATCCACCACATAATCTGGTAATAGAATTCGGTCCCTGCAGGAACAGCGCTCTGCCATTTGCCAATACTATTACCACTCGCAAATGAGGGTTTTGTAAACTATAGTCCCAAAGATCAAAAAAAGGGCAAGTCAGGTAAGCAAATGACTATGGTAAATAAACATGCGACCTCGCAGTAGCGTCTCATAAGACAGTTGCTTACAGGTGGCCACAGATGTGATTGTTGATAAACACTCCCTCCAATTAACTGCACATCGCCATTACTATCGACCCCGCCAACTGCAGTGCGGTGAAGATTTGTGTTGTTCAATGTAGCATTGAACGTGGTGGAATCTTGAAAGACAAAGATTTTGGATCTGGGCACGGCAATAGCAGAGTACTGCTGTGAGTCTATCATGAGACCCACGTTATGGATAAATGAGTAATTGGCACCGACAGCCCATAAGCGTGAGTACCTAATTTTGGGTTGATGTCAGTTTCCAGCTCAGCTCACTTGCACGACAAACTCAATATTCTTAAAATCACACTTACAAATCCGGGTCGCTCATCATTGGGATAGAATCATTTGCTTGCAATTGGCCAAGGAACATTCGCACCCGTCGATCCGTAACGAGAGAATACGTACTGTTTGTGCTTATTTGCACGATGGATTGGACGCTTTCGTGAGCTCTTTCTACCGTGCTCGTCCGCAAAATAGAGGTCACTGATCACGGAAAGGCAAATGGAATGTTATCAGCAACGACTCTGTACGCTCATGGCCATAACTGCCTTACTATCATCGATCGTTGTATCGACACAGTCGAACATCAATTTTGAAATTACGGCAGATATGATGGTAGCAACAACAACCGTAATGACTAAGGGAGCGCATTTGGCGCATCAGGCTCTCTTCCGTCGTACATACCAACCACAGTTGCTAAAGCACTTGTACCCACCAATCAAGGGCACTACGAACGGCACACGAATGATCCGGCGTCTCTTCGGTTCTCGTGCTTGGCCTTCTTCATCATCGAACGTTGCTTTTTTCTGCGCACTAGACGCTCGAGGCGTACCCGGCTCAACATCATTCTGTGCCTGCAAGGAGGACATGATGGTGCATAAAGGGAAATACGATGATAGAACAGGTATTTATAATATCTAATATTCTTTATTTGATCTTGGATAAATGATCGGACCTCAGGGCCTTTCATGGGCGTCTAGGCTTTCGTTGTCCTATTATATTCAATGTATTTCCAAACAGCCCAACTTTATTGCAAACAAAGTGTAAGCCTGATCTAGCCTGGTGCGCAGGTATTCTTCTGGGGCACATTTGGAGGGTACATGGCGTTGCTCTGTGATCCATATTAGGGGCTACAGTTAGGGTTATTGGTAAACAAATCTGTTACCACCGATCCCATCTCCTCCTCAAGAGTCTACGCACATCGAGACTCCTGCATTGATATGTTTTGCTGAGGAGAAGCGAGCGGCGATCCAATAGACTGACTGGGACAGTCTCTTTGTGAGCAGACAGATTCATCCATCATCTTCTTTAACATGTCCGCATCCCAAGGCCAAGGGATATGGGCACGTGAGCTATGAGCTTAACTTTGAAAGATGCGCTTGGGTGACGTCTCGTCCAAGATCTTGGGTTAAATTCGAACAAATATCTCGTGGTGCCGATACAGAATATTCTAAAACATATCCTTTTGCTTTCACACTTTGGCGGTAAAAATTACCGCAGATATCTACGTTTGCTTTTAGATTTGTGTTTTCGACGACAACCATGATTCTTGTTTTCAGCGCATACATGAGATCTGTCCTTGTCAATAGCGATCCAGCCAACATTTGCAACGTATCATATGAACTAACAACAGCATTCCCGCCACATGAGGGTGTGAATTTGCAGTGTGCCCCCCAGCAACCTCGCACAATGTCTGGTTTCCACCATCATTCCATATTTGAGGGGGGATGTAATATTGTGATTCAATAACATGTCATACCAATATACCAACTCCAAAGCTGATCCCTCCCAATCTAGTCATGCTTTTTATGACGATGAGTGAACCTCTTTGATCTCTCATACTGCACTGGCCATGTAACCTCAACCTCAAGATTGTCAGCAGCATCCAAAACCCAAGTAGGTTGCCTCAAAAATTCTCTGGCCATGAAAATGACATCTCCCTCCCCCTTTTGCAAAACACATTCCGCAAATCTATAGTCAACAATGCCGCCCACAGGACCAGTCAAGATGTCCTGCACATTTTGTTTAATGTCCCGGGAAAAGGGGACGTTCCAGCCTTGTTCGTGGCTTGGTACTTTCTGCCAGGGTACGTTTCCGCCCGAGGAACAATCGATCAAGTCTACCCCTCGATCACGCAAGTAGGGGACAAGACGGACTGTATCTTGGCCAGTCCATCCACCGTCGGCCCAGTCAGTGCAGGAGAGGCGCACAAAGAGGGGCTTACTAGCTGGCCAAACGCTGCGTACGTACTCGGTAATCTCTAATAACAGGCGAATACGATTCTCAAAGGACCCGCCGTACTCGTCTGTTCTTTGGTTAGAGAGTGGCGAGAGGAAGGAGTTGATGAGGTACCCATGGGCACCATGAATCTCTACAACGTCAAAACCTTTGCCGGACTGTTCAGCCAAAGGACCTCGATTGGCCAAAATGCAAGAGATTTGTCTCGCAACCTACCAGCCTTGTCGGCCCGCTTTGCCGCTTCTCCAAATTCCTTAATAACGTTTTGAATGTCCTCTTTTGTAGCTTCCCGCACCTGCGGTCCACCCTCCCAATGCTGAATAGGAGACGGACCAATCACATCATCAGGCCACCCTCCTTCTTCCTTTGGACAAACAATCGTATGCTCCCCATGTGTTCGAAAGGGGGAATAACAGCTCGCTTTTCTTCCCGCGTGGGATATTTGAAGACCGGCTTTCGCGCCTTGCGTGTGCAGAAAGGCCACAATCTGCGCCATGGGTGCAATATGTTCATCGAGATAGATTCCGGCGTCGTTGGGTGTAATGCGACCCTGTTCTGTGACGGCTGACGCTTCGAACACGACGAGGCCGGCCCCGCGGATTCCGAATTGGCCTAGATGCGTCATATGCCAGCTGCATGAAATGGATGAGGTCGTCAAAAAAAGTTCACACAGGATGGATGGTGTGCGATAACTCACGTATTCATGAACCCATCGACTGCACTATACTGACACCTATAAAACCAAGATGAATACAAATGACAGTGCAATGCCTTTTGGATATAGCGACAATGTAAAACTCACATGGGGCTCACAACCACCCTGTTCTTCAACTGTACATCTCTGATTTTGATCTGCTTAAACAACAGCGGTGCACCGCCAAAGCCTTCTCCCACGCGCTGCAGTGCAATCCCCGTTGGATGAACAGGGATAGCAGATGCATCAAGAGGTTTCAGTGGAACGTTAAAGAGTTGGTTCGTGGACATTGCTGGATAGTCTGTGTTGGCGAAACAAAGGGAAAATGGGGAGGAGTTGACAAAGAAAGCAAACAAGCGACAGCGTGCATTTTATTCGGCAGAGCATTTTGGGGGGAATCCTGACGTGATGGGAAATGACGCGACGTGATAAAAAAGTGTGTTGGGCACTCCACAGAGTCAAGAGTAAAAACAACATCGATCTTGGAAACACTTTGCGAGCGGGCAGTCTATGAAAGCAGCGGATATGCAAACGAATGTGACTTGGATGGGTAGTGAATGAGTTCCCGTGCTTGGGCAACTGGACATCTCAAGCAGTCGTCGTATGTTGATTGGCGATAATGCACCAATCTCAACATTACGTTACAAAATGCACCAGTCTCAACAGTACAAGGATAAACTTCACTCAAAAGTACCAGCGCCCGGAATGGAATGGGAATCGTTGCAGTAGTTGTGCCTTTTACATTGCTGTGTTCTTTGTTTTATAGTTGCAACTCTAGCCGGCGTATCGCCAACACTACAAAAAATACCACAACAGTCTAAAAACTAGAAACCAGTAATGCTTCCAGTCTTTGATCAAGAATATTTCCATTAAAAAAACCAAGACAAGCACAACATCTACTCAGTCCCCAACCGTTGTCCAGTCCCCCACCTATGCCGCATCCCCTCCATAACCGATGGCTGCACACCCGGGCGCTGTTGCGGTGGTATAGCCACATACCCCTCCGCCCTCCTCCCCTCCCCATCCCCAACATACTCATCCAAAACCCTCGGAGATACCAACACCCTCCTCCCACCCCGCTCGGGCACAACTTTTTCCAAATACCAGTACACCCATCCAACGGCGATACCCAAGAGTTTTGGTACAGGAAAGATATTTCCTTGTAAGACGTCCATGGCGAGAAGGACGTATGGAAGATACAGGGCCTTGAATTGGATACCAAAGAGGAAGGAAACGGGTCGGGAAGCGTTGGCGGTAGACCAGACGTAAATGAGCGCTAGTAAAAGCGGGTCGACGAGTGTGTACAATTCCAAAAAGTACGCAGCAATCTATTAAAGAAAGAAAGTTAGATTTTGGCAAAAAATAAAATGTCAAAAGAACCAAGAAAAGCATACGTTGATCACCACAGCAGAAAACCCTAAAAACACTACAAAATCCGCTCGTCGCCCAACAAAGAAGCCCCGTTCAAGATCCGCACTATTCTGACCCAAAAAATACAAGTGCATCAAAAACGAGAACCCGAGGGGCATCCAAAAGAAGGGGGTGAGTGTACGCCATAGTTCGAATGCGAGGATTTTCGATGGGATGAAGAGGAGGCGGGATGCATGGACCAGGCCGAATGCGGGTAAGAGGGATGTGACGAGGGTTGCTGTTGTGAGGAAGCGGGTTATGGGTGGGATGGAGGTGTAGTAGTTTTGGAGGTCGGTTAGGAGATTGGGTGTTGGGGTTTGAGGGGGCATTGCAAAGAGGAATGGAAAAAAGATGGTCAAATGCAGAGCGTTCAAAAGGTGTTCCAAAGTCCTTTGGCCTCTGAGCGTGACGTGACGCGAGTTGATTGGTCCGCCTTCCCCAAATATAAAAAGGCCTCGAAATCGTTTTCCTTCATCCTTCTTCTTCTTCATCAAAGATAACATTTTAATAAAAAGGTAAGCAGCACAAGGCACTTTGATGTTTGCAAACGACGCCATGGATGACAAATGGGATACCGAAAGAAAAAACATGAAGAAACAATTTAACAATTGTTCCTACTGAGGCGGCAGCGGGTGCTTGTCGGGGCATCAGCTTTATTTGGAATCAGTGTTGTTGATCATTTGTCAAATTATAGGGGCGATACGGTATAAAAGAGTCTAAGAAAGATTAAAGAGACGAGACCGTTGGGGTAGATCATGTCAAAAGAAAAAGAGCTCTATTTCAATAAATACTCTGTACATGAAGAATGCCCCAATATAATTTAAAGTTTACTTTTTCTTCGCCAATGCCCGTTTCCGCTTTTTCACTTCCTTGCCAAATTCATCAGCACCTCCTCGGGTCCTCTCAATCTTGGCAACATCCGAAATCATCTCCCCAGCATTATTAAATTTGCGTTTTCGGCCTTGACGGTCTGTTCCGTATTCGGCGGCACGGCGGTTCTGTTTCTGGATCACGCCTTTACCGTATCGGAGTTCGTCTTCGTCTTGAACGGCCCGCTGGAGGCCAGAGAGGTCGCGGAAATCTTCTTCCAAGGCCTAAAATACAAGTGTTTAGATATCGATCGAATGAAAATGATATGAGGCGAATATACCTGGAATTCATCCTGGAATCTCATTAATGCCCCCTTTTTCCTGAGATTCGCAGCCATACGCTTATCTTCACGCGTCATATTCAACCGTATAAAATTCTCTTCTTCAAATCGCTCCCGTTCCGCCCATTTCTCGTCCTGTTTGCTGGCGCTTACTTCGTGAGCCCCGTAGCCTGTTCCTTCTGCCGTCATTTCTTCGGGTCGGTCGTCGTACTGGGAGCGGAGGTCCCGGAGGAGTCGGGAGCGGGAGGCTTTTTCTTTGGCGGCTTGGGTTAGGCGGCCTGTCTTGGTGCGGCTGCCTTGTTCATCAAAGTGCATGGGTGCCAACTTTGGAGGTCTGTAGACACCACCGGTTTCATCTTGTCCACCTGTTGTGTCAATCGTTGCAGAGGATACCATGGCAGCAGGGTTGGGTTTGAATGCAAGGGGGTCCTGTAGGGCGGAGACTGGTCCTGCCACGTTTTGTTGATCTTCATGCATGGTAGCAGCCTTGACGAGTTTATCGATTTGGTATTTGAGTTTCTGTTCAAGCGGTTTGATTTTCTCGAGCACGATGCGGAGTTCCACGAGATTGGATATCGCCTCATGGTTTTGTGGAGAGTGGCCGTGGAGTTTGAGGAGAAGGTAAAAAGCGAGGTTGGTGAGGTAGCTGAGTATACTGTGGACTTTGACTTCGAGGAGACTGACGCCGTTGGATGTGCGTATAGTTCCGCTTTGCATACTGAGAGAAAATTAATACCTGCACACCAAATGAACCTTTGACATGCACTCACCCGTCAAGCGTCACCGCCAACCTCGCACGCAGTTCAACAACCTTTGCCTTGAAATCACTCAAAAGGGTGACAAACTCTCCAACATCCTTTTTGACCAGTTCCTCGACGGCCGGCGTCACGGGTATCGATACTCCTACGTATCAAAGCATAAGCAAACAGATATACAACCATGATGATATTGACTGTATGAACCGGTCGTGCCGGATGCACTCAAAGATGTCGAGTGCATCGGATCGCTATGATTCAATCGATGTTCCACGTTTAACCATTTCGCACTCGAATGGTACATGTCAAAACATGCTCGAGGCAAAAAACTTTTGCGGCCTCTTGTACCCTCGGTGACCTCTATGTAGTGAGATCCGAGGGAAAGAGGACCCGCAACCGTGGTTTTTATTTCACGCGATTTGAGACGCCGATAACTCACCTTGTTCTTGGTCTGAACCGCCACTCAAGTCTTGATCGTTATTGGCGTCTTGATCCATCCCGTCCTGGGATCCATCACTGCTGCCTTCCACGTCATTATCACCAACCGACGAGTCTTGTCCATCGTCACTGTCCGTTACAGCACCATTTTCTTCAAGGAGGGTATGCTCATTAGCTAGCTCATCCTCAACTCCCACATCACTATATCCATCAGAATCTGATTGGACCGATGCCTTTTGAGCGGCTTTGAGCTTGCCGTTGGGTTTGGACGTCTTGGTCTTCATGACATGCAACCAGAAATGACAAACACAACACACGGGCAAAAAACAAGGTGGATCGTTAAAACAAAATAACCACGTGACGTGCAATGTAACCAGAAACCGCACTGTATGCATTCGAATGGATTTTCATGGCAACCCCCGTCGGGTGAGTCATTCAGCTCTGTTTTTCGCCTTTGACTTTGGGACTTTAACTGCTCACCACCTACTGGATTTTGGTTTTGTTTTGATACGTTTTGTTTTTGGAGGCGATGTTTTCAGTAGCTGTACGGGGACTTGTCGGTCGTTCTTGTCGTGCTTCGTTGGTGGGCAGTACACTGACGAGTAGATCGTTTGTTGGTAGATGCCACCTTTCAAATGTACGTGACATGTGTATCGTTTAAAATGCAAACGTCCACTAAAACATCTTGAGCAGCGACTCCTTTCCTCAAGTGCCCCTCGTCTCCTTCCACGTCACATTTCTTCCGCGTCAACTGCCTTACCCATCGAGTCTCCCTCGACGACATTCTCCATGCAAGACCCGTCACCAACCCGCATCACAACCCTTCCGAATGGACTGAGGATTGCGTCACAGGAGGCACCAGGGCATTTTGTTGCTGTGGGTATTTATGTGGATGCAGGGACGCGGTATGAGACGGATCGAACGAGTGGGTGTAGTCATGTATTGGATCGGTCATCATTCAAGGTGGGTTATCGATTTTGTTATTGGGCGGTTGGGATGAGTGCTGACGAGTAAAGATAGAGTACAAAGGATTTCACGACAGAGCAGCTGGTGCAACAACTCGAGTCTTTGGGCGGGAACGTTGTAGCACATAGCTCACGAGAAGCCATCATGTACCAAGCAGCCGTCTTTAGACATGATTTGGAAAAGATGATGCAGATTTACGGTCAAGTGGTCCGACATCCCCTTCTCCTCCCACAGGAAATGGACGATACACGCAGCACAACACTCTACGAAATCCAGGATCTGTCCATGCGGCCCGATATGACACTCCCAGAAATCCTACACGCGGTTGCTTTTCGAAATTCAGATGGGACGCCATCGACACTCGGAAGGCCTTTATTGTGCCCTATTGAGAACCTGGAAGCCATGACACCCGAGCTTTTGCGCGAGTACCGATCTACATGGTACACGCCGGACCGGATGGTTGTGGCAGGTATTGGGATGGACCACCAAATGCTCGTCGATCTCGCCACACGCGAATTTGGGGACATGTCACCCGCCACCCCCGACATTATCGCTTTGCAACAACAGCAAACCAAACCAGCACATTACTCTGGTGGTATTGAACTTATTGACGCAAAGGACCTCCCACCGTCACCCAATCCCGACGACCGACCCCTCACCCACGTTTATATTGCCTTTGAAGCTCTCTCCATGTCTGATCCTGATATTTACGCTCTAGCAACCCTAACGAGTCTCATGGGTGGGGGCGGATCCTTTTCCGCGGGTGGACCCGGAAAAGGCATGTACACCCGCCTATATACCCAAGTCCTGAACCGGTACCACTGGGTCGAAAGCTGCAACATGATCAATTTCTCGTACCTCGATACCGGGTTGTTTGGAATCCAGGCTGCTGTCCCTCCATCACCTGAAGCACATGAGCATATTATTCCGATTTTATGTGACCAGTTGTTGAGGATGACGACCGAAATTGGGGGGGATGAATTATCGCGTGCGAAAAATCAGCTCAAGAGTAGTTTGCTCATGAGTTTGGAGAGCAAGGTTGTTGAATTGGAGGATGTGGGGAGGCAGGTTATGGTCCACGGAAAGCGGTTAAGCGTATCAGAAATGTGTAAGCGGATCGAGATGCTCACTGCAGAGGATTTGAAACGGGTTGCGAGACGGGTTGTATTGGGGGATGATACGCCCAGTCCACTTGATTTTGGAGATGAGGCTCAAAAACCTTGGAAGCGTACTGGAGATGGGAATGCGACTGTGTTGGTGCAAGGACCTATTTTTGAAAAGGATGCGTTTTTGGATATGGAGCAGCATTTGGCGGCTTGGAGGATTGGAAGGAAGAATCAGGGGGGGCGTAAGTGGGGGTTGGGTAGATTCAAGTTGTAATTTTTTTGTTGTTTAGCTTGAGCATTATAAATAGAGTTTTCATTGGCATGACACATTGGGTTCAAATCTTTAGTGTTCTATTCATCTTTTCACTTCCCGCAGATTTAAAACGCCATAAATGCCGGGCGGTCCTCCAGCTCCTCCTCACTCATATCCCACGGCACCGTAACACTCACACTCGCCTCAACAGTCGTCACTTCATGCAAAAACCCCGGGGGCGTATACACCACATCCCCCGGCCCCAATTCAACCCAATACGGTTCCGTATCCCTCAATTTCGGAAACCTCTTTATCAAACCCTCTAAATCCTCCCCACTCAACTTTTTCTCAAATAATTTCGTAACGTGACGTATACGGGATACATGGGCCGGCCCAGCAATCCCATCAAAAAGATACAACCTATGCGCATCCGATCTTGGAAACGCCACAAATTTCTTTGTACCTACGAGTTGGATGAGGAGGCCATGGCATTTATCGTAGTGGAGGGGTGTGATGCATCCTGGGGTACTGATCCAGAGTCGTGTGAGGGTGGGTGTGTGTGGGGGGAGAGGGGGGAGGTGGGTGTGTAGGTGCGAGGGTACGGGGCCGCGATAGTAGATTGGATGTGGTAATGGGCTTTGGCATGTGAATTGGGCTAGGAGGATTTCGAGGGAAATGTGGGTCGTATGGGTGTATCGTGTGTCGTCGAGGAAATGTTGATCATCATGGGAGGTCATGACCGTCACGGAGCCGTTTTGGTGGGGTATAAGAGAAGATATGTATGTTGGGTCCTTGCATTTTTGGAGGAGGGGGAAGGATGAGGGTGTAAGGTGAATATGCACTGGACAACGGTTTTGGTAGGGTGTGAGATTGGGGGGTAGGCTTGTTATTGTTGGGGGGTGTGTTGGCGTTGGGAGCATGATGGGGATGGAGGATTTTTTAGAACTTGGTGGGCAGCGCAAGATTGTTTGTTAGTGAGCCAAGCCACGGAAGCCACAGTTGAGTAATGTTGGTCGCGTCCGTCGTCGCTTTTGGTTTTTCCAATTCGCAAAGCATTCGATAAAAGATGACGACGACGACGACGACGACGCGGAACCTCTACATTGCGTTCCTCATTTGCGACATTCCTCTGCCAAGTAAGCCTGTCCTAAATGTCCTAGATACTCCTCCGTGTCCTCACACCCTTATTTAGCCATCGTATCCCAATACGGAGACTACAGTACGTCCCCCTCATTCCTAAACCCACCCACCCAAAAAGAAAAACTGAAAAAAGGACGTTCCTAGCCCAGCTATTTACAACCCTCCTCACCAAAGCCGCTAAAACCCACTCACCACCCATTGACCTCCACATTGAATCCTATAATGTCCTTGAAGGAGCGTACCCAAAAGACCCGAGTGTGTTTACCGGGTATATTTTGACTGGATCCAGTATGTTTTGGGTGTTTTTGTTTTTTATTGGAGTTTTGGCGCATGTTTGCTTATGGCACTTTTAGAGTTTTCGGCGTACGATACTCTCCCCTGGATTTCCCATCTAAAAGACTTTATTAAAACCGTGGACGCGCATACGAATGCCAAAGTTATTGGAATCTGCTTTGGACATCAGGTTATTGCTGAGGCTCTAGGGGGTCGAGGTAAACAAAAAAGGACAAAACTAGGACATGATAGTTGTCAACAGACTATAACGTTGATGCTTAACAGTGATCAAGAATCCAGCGGGATGGGAAATCGGATGGACGAATGTGAATGTGAATGATTGTGGTGCCGCGTGTTTGAATACGACCAAACAGTCCATGGTATGTATTCTTTTTGCTTACCATGAAACCCTCACACATTTATAAACAACATTTGGGTACATTTAGAGAATCCAACAAATGCACCAGGTATGTTTTCCCACATACAGCAAACAGCGTCGTATCTCCATAGTATATTTTTGGGGGGTTAACACACACACACACAAAATAGGACCATGTAACGGTTCTACCCCCCCACTTTGAAACCATCATGTCGACACCCGAATGTCCTATCCAAGCAACCATAAGCGGGAATCGGTATCTAACCATCCAGGGACATCCAGAGGTAAAAACATTTCAAGTGTTACATACAACCCCTATACGTATATTCATTTGTTTTGAATAGTTTACTCCAGGTGTCGTGAAAGAGATTGTAAAGTATGTATATTTATTGCGTCTAGGGTGTGAGTTCGTTTTGCTCATGTTTTTTTCTTGTCCGTAGGGCACGCAAGGCTTCTGGAGTGTTTAGTGAAGAGGTTGCGAGTGCAGTATTGGAAAAGGTGGACAATCCTGTGGATGATGACTGGTTTGCACGCAAGATGATTGGGTTTTTGTGGGGGACGGTCGGGGAGGAGTAGGTGGTTTTTAGTACATTGTATTTTTTTTATTGTATTTTCTTTTAGAGGACATTGTGGTACATGATAGCAATAATACTAAATACATACAAATTGCATGGTCAGTTACATAACAGTTGTGACGGCGATGCGGAAGCTGTTGCTTTTTGATTAGCATGAGACTACCACAGTAGTCATGTAAAAGGTTCCAATTTATCGTCGATTCAGCATGGTTGTCAATCTGAGGCCCCCATTTCGCGGACAATTGTATTTGGCAAATGACACAGTTATCAATGCAGAACGCATTGGTAATACACAATGGTAGTATCCCCTCTAGAGCCAAGAGTAAATATTTTACAACAAATAAAATGGGGGGAGGATCTCAAAAATCCTACACATCCTCCTCCGACTCTGACACATGCACTTCCGACAACTCGGACGTGGGCGATGACGGCTCCAACGGTCCCCTCTGATCCAACGCATCCACATTCACATCCGATTCACTCGACGAGTACTCTACACGTTGCTTTTTAACAGGCGGATCAGGAGGTTTGGGTTTACGGTTGGATTCAGTATGCAAGAGGCGTCGTTTGGTAAATTCACTTGCTAAAAAGACGTGAGCGGGTTGGATGATGGCTGTGTCGCCGTCTTCGTATCGGACACGCAATTGTCGGCCATCCTAATACACACATGGGAATATAAACATTTTTGCATGAGAAAGAATGTAGAGGAAAATGCGAAATACCTTGTACAAGTTGGATACGATTGCCTTGTAGAATTCGGTAGAGAGTTGGCCTTGGTCGCGGTAGAGAGCGTATACGGCGTCCCCTGTGTGAAAGGTTTTGGTGCAAGATGCATAGTCGAGAATTTTTGATGGAGGTACGGTCCATTTTGTGATGGCTGACTTGTCAGTGGGGTCGGGGTCGGGGTCGATGCAGGTGTAGAGCTAAAAATGTGCGAGGTATGAGGACGTGGAGTGCCAAGGGAAAAAGGGATGAGAGAACATACCTTGGTTTTGGGGTCGTAATGGGAGATTTGGACCGTGTATACGACCTCATGGTTGTCATCGCCATTGTCGTCGTCGTCGTCATCATCATCACGAGAAACGGTTACAATCGCTGCAACCATTTGGCCTTTACGAAACTCGGCGGTTTTGTTGGGTACCTTGCCCATGTTGGAAGCACTCGTGCGCTCTGCCTTTGCCAGCCCTTGTTTCTCCTCCTTGTCGGTTTTGCTGGCAGCTCGCTTCTGAGAAAGTACCTGACTAGGTGTTGTTGCTGGGGTAACGAGAGAGCGGCGCCGTTCTCCACCGGATGTACCATGCGCGGTCTTTTTTACACCTTTTTTGATCCTGGTCTTGCCACTTTTGACTAACAGCTCCTCATCAACCCTAGTCTTTGCATCTTTTATGCCCGCATCCATCCTGTCCTTGCCTTCAACTGACTTTGCGCTACCGCCCTCCTCAGCCCTCTGTTCAATTTTATGACTGTCATGGATTGTTTTATCCTTGCTCTTTGCTCCGTTCACATTGCCGCCCCGCTCAATCACAGTCTCTGCTTTCTTATTATCGTCATCTGTCCTTGGAAGCTGTTCATTTGCGGCGATACTTTGTTGTAACGTGCTTGCAGCCAGTGGTTCCATTACTGTGTCCTTGCTTTGATGGCCAGGCATGTAGGCGAGGGCCTTGTCATGCAGCAAGGCCTCCATATCCTTGTCCTGCCACAGTTGGCGAGTCTCTTTGACAAAATCGACATTATCCAACACGACGCTGCACAAAGAGTGTAGTGATTAGCGAATCGTTTGCCGAGAGAGCGTGTCCACGTGCGGGTGTGTCTTTGAATTGCACAACATACTTTAACTCTGAACCAATCCATGCGTCGAGGAGAGCTCTCTGGCGGTCCTCAGTGTGCCCTTGGAGCAAGCGGAGACGGTCCTTTGAGAGCGGAAAGAGACGAGAGATGAGCGAGTGGATGCGGGCGTCCAAGTCCTTGTTTGTAAGAGTGAGGAGGAAGCGGTCCAGTTGCCGTTTGCAAAGGTCTGGGTCTGCGTCGAGTCCGCTCGTAGCTTCCTTGATGCCCGCGTGCATGTCGGGAGCCAAAGTGCGATATTGGTTGAGAAACTGTTGTGATGTGTCATCGTGTCACGTGATATGTCATTTGGAAATTTGCGCTGAGGGAAATAGAAAGGATATTGGACTATTGCAAGTGCAATTGCTAGTTGTTTATTTTCTTCCTTTATTTTAAAAGTGTGCGTCCAGTCGCCGCTTACAGCGACTGTCCAAGAAAAAAAATTGCAAGAAAACGGCGCTCCTCAATCCCAAGGGAGAGGAACGCTCAGCCAGGAACTGTCTCCCCTATACCATTAGGTCCTAGGTCACAACGCCCCCATAGGCAAAAGAACGCAGCCCCCAGAGGGACTACGTAGTCGGTGAGAAGGGTTGTAATATAAGGTTTGGACACGTTTAAAGCCAGTCCGAGGCTATATAATAGGGTGGCATATGCCTAGGGCCCCCACGGCCGACGGGTCGTAGTAACGTGGACTCGTCACCAGGATTGAGACCACCGCCCCTACTGTTTGATGGCGAGTGAGGGAACCTGAGGAAACAGGGGGGAATCGCAGAGAGGTCGCCTTTTTATATTCCTGAGGGGGGACGCGTATAGCGTAAGCGCAGGGGAATCCCATGTGGAGCGATTGGACCAATCATTGCTCGTTCAATGATGTCAGCCAAGGCAATTTACAATATATCCCGTTTTGGCTACATAGTGAATAATTCACGTGAGTTGAAATAAAACCTTTTCTGGATAAATGGAAAATACGAACAGGTATCCCTTCCTGCACCGTTAATCAACAGGCACCCTTTTATGCAACTGCTATTCCAACCATGAGGCTAACGTGACTGATAAGATGTGGGCAGTGACTGCATGCATTTAACTGAATTAGTGCATACAAGGGTGACCGGTGATGAACGGCGTAGGAGTGGAATATCGTTCATTCATTCCATTCAACATGTGGACAGAAAGGAAGACTAGTAGAAATGCATTCTTTGCCCCCCATATCTTGTTGTCAACTCACATCATTCACCAATCAATCTGTCGTGTGTAAGGAGGACTCACATCATTCTATCACACATACACAATTACTATCTCTCTGTTTGTGTATAAGGAGGCATTTCACAACATACACATATACAATGACTATCTCTCTGTTTGTGTATAAGGAGGCATTTCACAACATACACATACACAATGACTATCTCTGTGTTGTTTTACATGAAACTCACAACATGAATATCCATTGACACTCTTTCTATTCACACGAGATTAAGATATTGACTCTTTCCTTTCTCTTCGTTTGTATCACATGATCTCATACGCCTCATTTTATCCATAAAAGGAAATCCCGTATGACACATTTCAGTTTCATATTCCACCAACATTCCCACGCACGTTGACTTTAGCATTTTATATTCCCACGCACACACGCACTTTGGACATTTTCCCACAACAAAATGTCATCTCCATCTACTGCATCTACTTCATCTGTCGACTTGACGGGCGGTCTATCAGACTATGCAAAGCTATTACGCTCCTTTTCTCAAGACGCTTTAGAACCCACTACACAGACAGACAAGCGCTCCAACAGGGACTCTGGATTTGCTGGCTCTCTCGGCCCAACGGCATCAGCAGCAAGTCTGGATCACTTGATAGAGGAAGAGGAAGAAGAAGAGACACCCGAGGAGCACGATGAGGGTGAGTTGGCTACAGTCGGCACGGATTGCAAGAGTACTAATCATCAAGTATAGTGTTTACGGATTATCTTCGGACGCACGGGCGTAAAGCCTCACAGCTGTCCATGACCGTCGACGACTTGCTCCGGGAACTCGACTCGACCCTCAAAGTGTCTTCTCCACTGACAACCCCTGCTGCATCCCCATCCCGACAGCGCGTAAGAGCAGGAACCATGCCAATGTCAGGGAGCTCCCTCCCAACCCTCAAAATTCCAACTGGATTCAAGCGCTCGCCTCCCTCGGCCCCGCTTTGGCGCGCTCCACAGACCCCTCCTCCTCCGCCCCCATCCGCTTCCCTCTCGGCCACTACTACTACTAGCTCGTATGGAGGCACAGCATTCCCTTTCCCCAATATGCTGCTACCGGAAACCCCCGCTGCCCGCGCAGGCCTTGTCCAAAAACAAGCGCAAAACGTATTTGGCTCTACTTGGAAGCGCCGCTACCTGGTCCTTGACCGTGGCACGCTCTACCTCTTTCGCGCAAAAGGCTCTCAAACACAACAATCGGAAGTAGGCAGCATGCTCCGCATCACGCCCGACACGTGTGTTCGCGTCTCGGAAAATGGGTTGTGGGTCCTTGAAATCCTTGGATCAGGCGTCGCTGCCGATCTACTAAAGGACGCCTCCGACAAAGAAAAGGGAACCAAGAAAATGTGGGTCATTAAATGTGATGGCAAAGATGACATGGTGGGATGGCTGGAGGCGGTGCGAGCTGCCATCAAGCAAGTGCCCGTGGCTCCGCCGAGTCCCAAGGCTACCCCCCCAACTTCTCCGAAACCCAACCGGTCCAAACCGTCGTCGTCCATGGCCTTGAGCATGATTGGGTAAACAAGAAATTCTTTAATGGGGGTTTTTGGGAGCATGAACATTTCGAGTCTCATACGCATCACGCATCACACACGCACGCACGCACGATAGGGCGAGAAACCAGTCGACCTTTGGTTTCTCGCCCTTTTTCATCAACCCATGACACTGTCTTTTTCTTTTTTATTCGCAGCGGCAACATACAGATAAATGTAAACATGTATTCTTTATTTTTTTTTGTATACTATCTTGAATGTTTGAGAATGGAGAAACTAGATGGAAGAATGTATATAGCAAAAATGTGTCTTGAACATACAACCTAAATTACGAACGCAAAAAAATATAGTGTAAATTATCATTTTTGTATTGTTGCATTTGAGAGTTGGGCACAAAATAACATAATATCTTGCATCGCATCTCCAAACAAGAATCAAATAAAACAGGGGAATCATCATTAAAAAAACCCCACTCTATAAAAACAAAAAACTAATATATACATTACGAAACACCCCCCAAATGACTCGGCGAATTATGAAATAAACTTTTCCACATGTAAGCTTCCGAAAGCAATAACTCTATATCCTTTTCATCCCATTTTTGGGTAGGTAGGGATTGAAGAAACATCATCATCTCTTGAAACTCCATTTTTTTAATGGCGTCAGAGAATTTAACGAGAAAGGCTGCGCAGACGTAGAGGTGGAAATCTGAGAACCCGTCGGGGCCTTCTGCCTAGGGCATCCCAAAACAAGAAACATATGAGATTCTATGTGTCGAGTGCGAGAATCGTGGGGAGTATACCTGATAGGAATCCCACATCCGAATCGTATTCTTCAACGATAATTCCCGCATAAGTAAACAATTCATCCATCGGAACGCAAATTGGATAAATTCTACGCCTTGGGATTGGAGATGGGTGTACAATCGTGCTGTCCCCCCACCAAAAAAAACACCATTTATTTCAATTGTGCAAGATGAATCAATATAGAGGTTTTTACCATCAATCCGATTCGTGAGCTCTTTTAATCGCGCAATTTGACGCTGAATCCCAGGTTGAGCATGCGTGTAATTATCCTACACCCCCCCAAAAAACAAAATTAAAAAAAAAACCTTTTACAACAATAAAATAGCAACAAACCTGTATCCCATCCAACAATTTCGTCAAACACCAAAAACAATCCGCTTCAACTTCTGTCAACCATCCCGCTGGAATCGCGTCCACTTCTGTTGTTTCCACGTCCCCTTCTAACAGCAAAAAAAAAAAAAAAAAAAACTTTATATACAGCAACAAAGAAATCGGGAGGTGGATACTTACTGACATACGATGAGAGAAATACGTGGAAAAAGGGGGTGACGAGGTCGTTGATGCCTTGGACGTAGCCGCTGGCGGGGTGACGGATGGCCCAGCAATATAGAACGCGTTCAAGTGCCTATAAAGGAGTTTTAAAGTAATGCCCGTACGGTAACGTGAACCAACATTTTTTACCTCTTGTATTCTGGGATGTTGGTATAAAGGGATATTCGCATGGGTTCGTTGGATGTCAATATGAATCTACGCGTTACAAGCAAAGTGTGGGAAGGGGGGAGTTTTTGTTTTCGTGTTTTGTAATGCATACCTGATGATACAAACTCGCATCAATCCCCGCCTTTCCTCTCCCAAATGATTGGGAAACATACTCTTCATACTCTTTTCGTTTCCGAGAGAGTGTTGCGTCGCGGCGGTCTGCGCTGGATGGGAGGTATCCCTACCATATGCGTGTGAAAATCGGATTTGATTCGCGTGTGAAAAAGAGGGACAACTGTGTTTTTTACCATCAAGAGTTTCCAGACGGTGGATCGGATTTCATCGGGTACACCCGACCAACTGAATTTTCGTAGCTGCTCTACAAGATGACAACCAAAACACAAAGCACCATTAAAAATCTTTTCATCATGGTATGCATTCCCCATCGCAACGTCTTGCATGTTCACTCACCCAAATCAATAACAGGCATATCCAACAAATTCTTAAACTTATTGAACCGTATCGACATTGTATTCAATTTCGCAATATCCGCCATCATAGCCGCCTCATCATTCTTTTTCTCACACTCTGGTTTCGTCGTTGTTGATTTTCGTGAAAGAGGGGACCCAACGCCTTCTGTGCTTTTTCGGATGAGGTTCATGGCTGCTGCTTTTTCACTTTCGGTTGTTGTAGAGGGGTTGAGTGAGTACCTACAATATTTCAATCAGTATCCATTTGAGTACAACAAAGATATACAAGTTGCTATACGTACTTTCCACCGAGGATACCAGCACCTAAACCAATCTGTGCGTGTGAGAGACTACCCGGGATAGGAATCGACACTGGCTTGATTCTATCCTTGTCATCGATTTACATTTAATGAAAAATCCCCTTCCAAACATGCCATCGTATTACTCGCTATTTTTTACCTTCCAGGTAAATACGCAGTATGAATTCCCCACAGAGTTTTCTTTTCTTGAATGCTAAAATACAATCGTTACATTAGTACACAACAATTCGCTTTCGTTCCTTTTTTTATACTACCAACAATACTCATCAACCTCGAGTGTGTTTTTACCTCCGTTCAACCTTGTTCCGATCGTCTACAGAACCGACGCGTGGGACCATCGGGCGGGGTTTTTTTTACAAGTACCAAAGAAAGCAAACTAAATGTCGTTCAGTGTATTCCAAATAATGGTTCCGGAAAAAGGTTTGTTTAAAGAGATGCCATTCAAATGTAATGCAGCTAGTTTGATTCCAAACAAAACAGTCATGCCCAGTTTGGCCACCCCAAAAAACCCGCCCGCGTCAAAAAGGTCGGAGAATGTCCAGGTATGGTTGTATCCATTGTTCCAACCGGGTCTAATCCTTACGGATATAAACAAAAACATGATGGGGATGAATAAGGGTGTCATGTTTACTGTGCGATTGACATGCTCTTCATTGCAGGTACATGCTACCCTTTTTGCTGAGATATCACAAGTATTGCAATAAAAAGCATGTCTGCAGGTTTCGGCAAAAAAAAAAACAGTCGGTTATTGTCGTTGGTTGAAAATACATCCATTTTGATAAAGCTCATGACCAACTCATAGCTTTCAACAACTTATAGTTCATATTAATATCGCATGCTTGTTTACCGTACCCGTCCATCAATACCAATTTGAAAATCCAAACCATTTCTTACAGCCAACAACCACAAAAAAAACCACTCTACATACCTAAAGACTATATACACCCACAAGACAAAAAAACATAAAAATAGAAACCATAATGTTATAATGCAGATTCATGAACATAGGCAAGGAGATACGCAGACCGTTCCCGCCGCTTCTCAACACTCATCAACCCATCTGTTACAGCCGTATCATCAAAACACGTCCAAGACCTTTTGGTTCTATCATACACATCCATTACATAATGCCCTGTTCATGCATAAACATTATTGTAGACGGTATGGTGTGTAGGCTGGAAACAATGGAAATGATACTTACCACTCATGGGCTCCGATCCTAAATGCGATACAATGCTATACAGAGACGAGTTTAGGCTATGCACCGAGTACGACTACAGTCTACAACCGCACCTCTGTAAAAAATATCGTCCGGATCGTTCAAGGGCATTCTCATCTAATTCAAATTAGATCTAATGGTCCGGTACGGTTCATGAACTAAACAAGGTAACTTACTCGTGTATATGCTGTTTTTGACATGAGCGGTATGGAGTAATGCATCGCCAGGCGGTCTACGGTCCTGTTGTCCCTCCACGCCCAACAGAGCATCCACATCGCTACAAAAAAGAAACGTATGAGAGGCGTGCAAATCCTACTTTACATGACATACTCACCCATCCCCAAAGCCCTTGCCAGCACGTCCGTACGCATCTAAAATCTCATAAGCAAGAAATTACAAAACCAAAAACACGACAGCAAAACACCCACCAAACGAAATGCACAATGGAATTTCTACGATATCATGCCGTTTCTGTATTTTCATGTCCTCGACGACGCCAAACCGCTTGACATGGACCACCATGACCGGCGGAAAGGTCCTGATTCGGTAAAACGAGTCTGCAAGGGTTGCGTGACACGTACCGCAGTCGAGCGTCACTTGTTCTTGCTAAACAAACATCAACACGCGTTCAACAACACATAGAAATATGCTGTCTTACCTTGAAAAATTCTTTGATGAGGGTATGCAGGTGGTACTCCCGACCTTGTTCCAAAAGATCCAAGGGTAAAGTAGCATACGTTTCGGATGCGATGGACATTTTACCGCATGTTTTACATCTTGTTGTTCTCTACACGCTTGGTTAGTGCATGGTCACAAAACACATCCACACATATACACACTGACTCCAGACCTCGGCCAGCCAATAAAACGTTGAATCAACCGGACACGCAGCAAGTCCAAAACCTATCGCCTCACGTTTCAACTCACTGAGCAATTCCAACAGAAATTCTTGTGCATCCTAGCGAACGTCATGAATCCCCATTTCGGTATCATACTATTTTGATATCCATACCTCTTGATGCTCTTGCGCAAATCGAGGAGAAACAGCACCCAAGCGGCGCTTCAAAGCAGCCACACTAACGAGTTTTCTCTCATCTCTTTTACGAAATATTTCGGATAACGCGTGGCAGATTTGTGTTTCTGGGGTCGTACGAGCTGCGTTCTGGAGTTTGGCTTTACCACACGTTAGCAGAGAAAGGGGAATGGAACAACAAGGCAATCTAACCTTTGAACGGCGAGAAATAAAGCATTTGGATCGTTGCGGCCATGTAACAGGTTTGTCCCGCGTTCTTGATTCCATCCTCTTTAGTTGGGGAGATATTCAAGTTTGTTGCAAAGTTGGTTTTTATGCCGTAAAAATTTGAGGGAGTCCATGTTTTTCGTGTTTCTATTTAATAAAGAATGAGAAAAGAGTCTCGCTGTCGTAAAAGGACATCCTCACCGTCTGGGGGAGTGAGTAAGCCGGGCGGACGGGGTGGTTGGTTTTCTGGTTTCCGTTTCTATACCCCAAGCCAAATCAGTTTGAGTACTCTGTCAAGTATGACATGACCTACATTTATGAACGAGTCCACACGAGATGATAGGGTATTTTTTGGAAAAAAACCCAGTGGAGTAGAGCTTTTTGGCGTTTCGGGATACAGAATTGCCTCGTCCTTCATCTTGTCTAAAGGACTTTGTTTTTTCGGCGTCACTGGTGGAAAACTCCCATCATGCGTTGGTAAATGGCCCAGAGGAATTGCAGTGGACTCCTTTGGCGTTTCCGGATACAGACGTCCCTCGTTCTTATGCTTCCCTAAAGGGCTTGGCTTTTTCGGTGTCACTGGTGGAAGACTCCCATCATGCTTTGGCAAATATCCCAGGGGATCTTTAACAAGTGAATTAAGTACCACCCCGCACTCGACTACTGTACATCCAAAATCTCACCATTCGATTGACTCAACGTCTTGCAAAATTTGTAAAAGTTTGATTGTGGCAACCCTTCTGGCGTATGTAAACGAACCATTCCAAATCGTTTTACATTCAGCGTAAAGGAATTTTGTCCCGTGAATGGTTTTGGAAAGGTTGGGATGGGAATGTTGTACTTTCTACGGCCAGCGGAGACGAGAAGGGAGGCTTCTTTTCCATCTGGTGATAACACCGTATTAGAATACGTGGCTGGTTATTTGTACTATAGTTTATACCTTTGACAAACCAAACGGTCGCATCCGTCAACTTGACCGGTTTCTTTTGTGAATGGGGTTCCAACGTCAGGTGGCCGTGAAAGATGGGTCCCAGGCGGTTCTCCTCATTTTCTTTATGTTCCTGGACAATGTCCATTCTAGAGAACTTGACACGTAAACCGCCCCCCGCAGACTCGTGGTCTCAACGTCGTTGAATTTCACTATTGGGTCCAAGCATCCAGAGAAAATGTAGCAGATTCTGGGCAGTCGGAGAGGAAATGCTGATGACGCTGCGTCACGCGTTCCTTGTCCGATTGTTGTGGACACTGAACTGGGAATTTCCTCAGCACGCTCGGACCATTACCTCTTTTTTCACCAGTTGGTGTGCTCTGAGACGCAAAACATGCCGCGTGAGATCATCACCTTGCAGGCTGGACAATGTGGGAACCAAAGTAAGCGTCTTCTCTAATGCATGCCAAAATTCCAAACTTTGAGGTTAATCCTCTTTGTGTCGCTGTCTTGTAGTCGGGCAAGAGTTTTGGAGTTTACTCTGTCAGGAACATGGGATTAGTCCAGATGGGACACTTGAGGACTTTGCAACGGAGGGCGGAGACCGAAAGGACGTCTTTTTCTATCAGGTATGTGATCGCACACACGATGCGCGCATTTCAAGTATTTATATGCTTCGTTAGGCCGATGATGAACATTACATCCCGCGTGCCCTCCTTGTCGATCTCGAGCCCAGGGTAACCAACGAATACCGCATTCTCATAAACAGAAATGACCACTAACAGGCACTAAAAGGTCATTAACAACATTCTCTCCTCACCCTACGCCAACCTCTACAACCCCGAAAACATTTTCCAATCAACAGATGGGGGCGGTGCCGGAAACAATTGGGCTGCTGGGTACGGCCGAGGCGAAAAGATTTATGAGGACATTATTGAAATGATTGATCGGGAAGCAGATGGAAGTGATAGTTTGGAGGTGGGTTGTTCTTGTTGCAATGTTCAAGAATGCTGATACTGATGGGTTTTTTGCAGGGCTTTATGCTTTTGCACTCTATTGCTGGTGGAACGGGTTCTGGTCTCGGCTCCTATCTCCTCGAAACGCTCAACGATCGATACCCTAAAAAATTGATCCAGACCTACTCTGTATTCCCTAATAGTCAAGAAACCAGTGATGTTGTCGTACAACCCTACAACTCTATCCTCAGTTTGAAGCGACTGACTCTCAATGCTGATTCTGTGGTATGTGATCTGCATATCTCATTGCATGCAACGGTACCCCTATTTTTAACCCTGGTCTTAGGTCGTTCTTGACAATGCTGCTCTAAACAGAATTGCAGCCGATACATTGCACATTCAGAACCCTACTTTTGCCCAAACCAACCAACTCGTGAGTACTAGCGTACCTTTTGTAAACTAGGGCGACACACATATTAAAGGATGTACAATAGGTTTCCACGGTCATGAGTGCCAGCACGACAACATTACGATACCCGGGTTACATGAACAATGATCTTGTGGGCATCGTTGCGTCCCTTATCCCAACGCCTCGCTGTCATTACCTGCAGACGAGCTACACGCCCTTTACGGGCGAGCAAGTGGATAAGGTATTTGTTATCCTGCGTCGCAAGTGATCACGGTACTGACCCAAGCAACAGGCAAAGAGTGTCCGAAAAACCACTGTGTTAGATGTGATGCGAAGGTTACTACAGCCGAAAAACAAGATGGTATCTACCAACCCTTCCAAAAAGAGCTGCTACATTTCAATTTTGAATATCATTCAAGGAGATGCGGATCCTACCGAGGTAAATACACTATTTGTATGTATGATTTACGACAAGGGGCTCATGATGTATCTGTGTAGGTCCATAAATCCCTGATGAGAATCCGAGAGAGGCGCCTGGCACAATTCATCCCATGGGGACCTGCAAGTATACAGGTGGCGCTGTCACGCAAAAGTCCGTACGTTCCAACCGCGCATCGTGTGTCGGGTCTCATGTTGGCGAATCACACAAGCATTGGTTCAGTACGTCTCTTTTTCGTTAGAACCGTTGTAGGTGGTCCATACTAACGTACTGTATGATAGTTGTTCAAGCGCATTTGTGATCAGTATGATCGGTTACGTAAACGAAATGCGTTTTTGGAGCAGTACCGACGGGAAGCGATCTTTGCGGACGGGTTGGACGAGTTTGATTCTTCTCGGTGGGTTGCACTTTCAGCGATTCGTCCCGATCTGCTCTCTTACGCTTTTGATAGGGAGGTTGTCCAGGAATTGATTACAGAGTATGAGGCTTGTGAAAGTCCAGATTATATCAATTGGGTATGTATTGCAATGGGTATCTGGTTTATTTGGTAAACGGTGTTTCTCATAGAATGCTCTACATTTCGCTATCAGGGCGCCGATGATGAATAGTGCACACGACGCCTTGCCTCGTTAATTGTATAAAGTTTTTGTTTGTAGAGATTCTAACAAATAGGTCATGCTTTGAGATATAAATAAATTTTACATGCAAGTGCTAACATACGTGACCCCAAGCCTTTTGTGGCCTTCCGGGAGGTCATTTTGCAATCAGGTTCGTTGCATTGTCTACTGCTGCCCTCGCACTATCCCTATACACTACAAAGTGCCCCTGCAGCTGTGCTGGACTCACGCTATGCAATTTCAGATTCAATGCCTTGACAAATTCGTTCGCCAGAGCTTCTTCTCCCTCAAAGAACCGCAAAAACATTTGATGTGCTTGTTCGTCGCTTGCATTATCCAACAACAGTTTGACATCCACACGACCAGGTCTTATTAATGCTGGGTCGAGACGCTCTACGTGGTTGGTTGTCATGAAAATAACACGTTCCTCCGAGGATGTGACGCCATCCAGGGCGTTCAACAATCCACTAAACGTCACCATGGACTGGTAGCTATCATGCAAGAGTTTGAAACTACCCAAGACCTAACCCTCGTACAAGGAAACTTACCCTTGCTTATCTGTTTGCGACCGATTGATAAACGCCGCATCTACATCCTCCAATAAAATAATACTGCGAGGCGGTGCGTGATTCAACAAATGACTTAGCCGGTCATCTGTCATTCCCCGCTCACTCAGATTCATGACGCAAATGTTGTATTCTAATTCACCCGCGAGTGCTTGTATAAAACTTGTTTTGCCACTACCCGGTGGTCCATACAGGAGGTACCCCCGGCGGTATGGTATGCCTATACGATCAACAATCAGTAAACTTGGGTGCGATTAAAGGATCAAGTGAGAATATGCACCTCGATCGTGGTACCATTTGCCGCCGGAGAGGAATGCCTTCACATCCTTGTGTATCATCTCTGCAATACCTCCGTTTAAAACAACCGAGGCGATGGGTCTCCTCTTTCGAGGGTTACCAAAAGGTCTCCAATCAGGCCCGTAACTGGTATAAACGACTGTTTTGCCCTCTTCTTTTGCCAGTGCGGCTTTTTTGGCCTCTTCCAGCATTTGTGTCAGTAGCGTTCTATCCCGACTAAGCGTAGTTAATGTGATCGTCTCCCACGGAGTCCCGCTTTTAAGGTCGATCATGTTCCTCTCGCGCTGACGCTCCACCTGGAAAGAAACATCCTATCAGATCATGACCATCACCTGCATACACCGCTGCATGAAGGCTACCTGAAACCAAGCTCCCTGATATTTGAAAAAGTGCCTCCCGGGTCCTGGCACGAGCGAGAAATGACTCGCGACGCTCCCGTTATCTCGTCTGACAAAAGACGTCTCGACAGCCAGTTGGTGCGCATTCCTTCGCGCCCCGTTGACACTCATCCACTGCAAAAACCAGGCATAGCTTTGGTCCTTGCTTGGTATTTCCAAAGTGACCAGCAGTCGCCGCCGTGCCAGTGTCACGCCATGAACAGCTCCCTGTCGAAGGACCGCCAAACTTGCAGTTACTCCTATAAGGCCAAACCTGAAATAACAGGTAAGCGAGAACAGACGTATAGCAAGCACCACCGTAAGTTTTACCCTGCCGAGAAATAGGGGTTATTCCCAAAGACATCTAGCAACCCCCCGGAGGGTAAGGAGCTCGCCATATTGCCCAGAAAGTTTGGAAAGTTGCTCAACGCGCTGCGCGATCTAGTAACCCCGGTGTTTCCATGACAACATTTCGTTCGGCCAGTCTTGAACATCTAGCAAGGACATTTGCAGATCCCAAACATTCACCATTCTGCAAACTTTGTCATGAGGTTTCTTCGCTCCTCCATACACCTTTCGGCCAGGGCTGCCCGCCGGGCAAAGCCAAGCGCGGCTCTTCGGGCCAGCATTCCTGCGTTCGCCTTGAACTCTCCATCACAGCGATTGCTCGCTAGTATCAATAGACAGGCAGCTGCCCTCCACACAGCGGCACCCACGTTAGGGCTCTTGGACGCTTTTAAAAACACTGAAAATGCCACCACTACGGGAGAGGCACTAGGTCTTCCTCTCGCAGCCGTTGACGAATCGGAAGAATCGGAAGAATCAAATAGGTAGGTTGAGTAGGACGGTCATGGGGTTTCGATACGAATGTTAACCCTTGTCTCCACAGAACACCAGAGCGGTCACCACCCGAACCAATACCGGCAGAACTAATTGATAAGACTGTGCAACAAGTTGTTGAGCAACATGTAGAGCTCAATTCGCCAGAAGGATGGAAAAGCATAGAACTCGCGTCTCCATCATTCAAGTTCAAGGTTTGAGCTTTTAAACACTTTTTGTTTTGTTGGCTACGAAAGTTGACATGGGCCTTTCTGCCAGATTGTTCGTGGGAGCATGGCTGCTTGCGGGAGACGCATCTCAAATGTCGATCTCACAAACTGCTTGACCGTCCAGGACCTGTTGGACGTCTTGCATGGGCGGCACAAACAAGACGTGTTCAATCCGTACAGCAAAGTGGACACTGTGGAACAAATGTTCCAAGAGAGGTCTGCAGATCTCCCCCCAAATGTTTACTTTATTCCCCGGGACATTCCACATACTCGTGTATAGCGCTTCCTTTTGCAATATCTATATCATTATTTCTTCAATACAGACAATTTATTCTCACATATATGTGTTGATCATCACAATATCCTTATGGAAGGTGTCCCTCATCAGAGGCGATCAGTGTCCGATATATACATGTTGCAAGAAATCGTAATAATCCTAGAGACAATTGCGAGTTCGAGGTATTGTGCGCCGAGCTGTTATTCCGCGATTTCCCCCATACGGCAAGCTGTCATGGTAGATCACATCCAAAAACATGTTCGTGGAGGTTTGAGACCTATTTGTCATTGGATTCTGCCGTTTGAGCGGCTCGTCGTTTATACTTCCGCCATTCCTTTTTCCCCGCTAGGAACTGTTCCCGACGCTTATCTCGTTCCTCATCGGTGGTATATTGCCCTAGGCATTCATTCAAGGCGCGGTTTTGCTTTTGGCATGCCCAATATACTGTCAAGGTCCTATTTCGCGTACATTGCACTAGTTCTGTATTCATAAATGGAAGTCAAGTTCGGTTCTCCAACGTCGTAAACTCTGTAGTGCTGGTGGTTACCTTCCAGATACTGCCTGCATTTTGTTGTTGCGTTCTTCTTCAGGTCAGCAAAAACGATTTCCTGTGGCCACCATAATTGTTAGCGGTTGATACGATATATTTATGCTCGTGAAGTGCGCACCTCCTCTTTGTTTGTGAGAACCGTTAGCACAACCATGTTTCCAGGTCCAAATTGGGTTGTTCAACTAGACAATCAGCTTGGACCAGGAAGTTTACCAGAACGTTTCCATGTCAACAGGGGATTGAACGACTTGTGATGAACTTGATCTTTTCCGTTTTTCGAGTCCAATAGGCAGACATAGAGACATGACCTTGGGACGTTAGCATAAGAGCTTTAGGATTCCTGACTCTAATGCTAGGAATGCCAAACGATGATTACCATCTCCAGTAAGCTTCATTATCTGACGGATATATCAGGCCCAGGACAGTCGAAGCTTCCAAGGGCTCCTATTTTCCATTCATTGTTGAAAATAATGCTGGATGACAGCAAACAGGCATCTTTTAGATTCTCTGTAGTATAACGATAACGATATTTGCTGAACAGGTTGCTTACCCGCGAAATACTACCAGAAACAAGTGCACGGATAGTATGGTATGAGTGGCTTAGCTGGCTCTTGGATGCTCTGGATCACCTACTAGTTGGTCTCGTTTTGGATTGGCAATCTGAGCACTCCACCCATGTCCAATGTAAATGAACAGCTCTCTGCCATCGCCAGTTCTGCCCAGCAGAAAGAGCGTCCGGCTCATTACCGCTCGCTCTTGGAGTCAATTCTGTCTCCGTCCAACCGATTGCTCGACGGGCAAACCATTGAGGCACTTCAAGAGATCATTTCGCACGCGATTGATGAAAGTGTTGGCTTGGTGGCCTCTCGACAGCTTTTACAGGATTTTATTACTCTCTTTGGGGGGTGGAGCCAGGGAAAAAATGGTGAGGTGGTTAAGCAAGTATGGGGCTTTGCTTTAGATACGATGCAGAGCCGGGCGGTCGCCTTTGAGGAGCAGGTACGGTAAAGTTGAATCGACGCTTGTATGCAAGGGATTTCATTGTATATATTCACGGTAGATATCGAGTGTCCGCGAAAAGCTCGCGGCAATTTATGAAGAAGAGGAAAACTGGTCAGAAGCGGCAAAGATGCTCCAGGGTATCCCACTGGACTCGGGCCACCGGAACGTGTCCCAAGACTACAAGCTACGGATATACATTCACATTGTTCGCCTTCTTCTGGAGGAAGAAGATGCGGTTTCAGCAGAGACCTATATGAACCGGGCGGCTTTGTTGATCGTCAACATTGCTGATCCTGAGATGCAAATCCACTTCAAGTCGTCCCAAGCGCGGATTCTAGACTATAAGCGAAACTTTTTGCAAGCGGCGTCCAAATATCATGAGCTATCTTATATGAGTGAAATCCACGACTCGGTTCGGATAACGCTGCTAATACAGGCAGTTACGTGTGCAGTCTTGGCCGGTGCGGGACCACAGCGAAGTCGAATGCTGGCTACCTTGTACAAAGATGAGCGTGTACGTGAACGACCGGAGCTCAAAGAAGGTGGAGTGTATGGGATTCTGGAGAAGATGTATTTGGGCCGAGTCCTCCGAAAGTCTGAGGTCGAAGAGTTTGCGGGTACACTTGCACCACATCAGCTAGCGAAACTCGGTGACGGAACAACTGTGCTAGACCGTGCGGTTATTGAGCATAATCTTCTGTCTGCGAGTAAGCTATACAACAATATCACATTTCAAGAACTGGGAAGTCTACTGGCGATATCCGCAGAGCAAGCGGAACAGACCGCAAGCAAGATGATTGTCGAAGGAAATTTGAGCGGAACGATAGATCAGATCGACCGATTGATCTATTTCAAGAAAGCCCACGTCTTACCCTCTTGGGATGCCCAAGTGTCTGGTCTCTGTCATCACCTTGATCGTGTAGTCGAAAGCATACAGGCCAAGTAAGTCAAAATGGAGAAAATGTCACTATATCATGTGTGCTGTTCATCATTTCTATTGATCCAGGTACCCGGATTGGGTTGCAGGAAGATCATAGATGGTGTCCATCAACAATTTGTGAATTGTATATTTCAAGGAATGTATGTCACAAGAATAGCAAACAGCACAGATCTATTTTGGTGATTCATTGGCATTCAACCAGTTCACCTGCGCCACTCCCTCATGTGATCTATGAAAAGGTGTGAGACAATTTCCGCGACTTTCCCCTCTAACCGCCAACTTGCCAAAGACCGTCATCGCCCCAATCAACATCTGTCAAGCTTGCCGGCGTCGCAACCGAAGCAGTGGACTTCTTGGACCTTTGGCAGACAGGCTCATATTGAACGTCCTGGATTCATATTGTGTCATTGCTACTGGGTACTCTTTATCTTTTTTTATTCTCTTTTACTGAGGGATTTCACCACAATAAAACAAGTCTGGGGTCATAGCGTCTGTTTTTTTGTCGGGATTTCTGTTATTTTGGAACAAGCGGGCATCAGTGTTGCAAAAAAAAGAGAGCCTAAAGAAAGAACCACTC
This sequence comes from Spizellomyces sp. 'palustris', assembly GCA_006535965.1. Taxonomy (NCBI): domain Eukaryota; kingdom Fungi; phylum Chytridiomycota; class Chytridiomycetes; order Spizellomycetales; family Spizellomycetaceae; genus Spizellomyces; species Spizellomyces sp. 'palustris'. The sequence goes on along the minus strand of QEAR01000022.1, from coordinate 7,127 downwards.
TGGGTTGGGACATAAAAAACGACAAAAGAGGAGGGTTCACTGCAAAATAGATTCAAAAACGTCTTTTTTCCTTTTGGTTGCGTGTTGTGTGTAAAGCAAGTCTGGGACCTGTGTGTTGCGGGTGCCAAGGTTGTTTGTCTTCTGTCCAGCTCGGTGGGCTTCGTCTTTGGATCATTCGTCGTGTTCCGGGGCTGTAAGCGCGCCATACCACAGAGTTCGCCGACTGACGTCAAAATCCAAACTGCCGACGACCGCTTCGTAAAGGGTAGCAAAAAATGACGCACGCTAATGCAGCTGAACTGGAGGCAATCCGGTTAGAATATCGGGCTTCTTTGGCGGATCTCACGTTCAACTCTAAGCCAATTATCACCAATCTGACTATTATCGCACAAGAAAATACTACTGCCGCCCCAGCTATCGTCCAAGCCATTGAGGACCAGATGCGAAATGTAAGTGGATTTGGGGGATGCTCATGGATTGTTGAATGATCAGAGCAGAGAAAAGTTTTGGATTCATTATTGGCCTTTTTTACTACTCGTCAACCTTGGGCGTGAAAGCTACCCTCCCTAATCTTCTTTCGTTTCTTTCCCAGGCACAGCCGAAGCAAAAGTTACCAGTATTGTACTTGATGGATTCTATCATTAAGAATGTCGGCGGTATTTATATCAACCTCTTTGGACGCAACATTGTCCGCATCTTTGTCTCCGCCTACGAAATGGTCGATGCGGATGACAAACAGAGATTCTTCAAAGTGTTGAGCACCTGGAAAAGTCAGCCGACTGGTCCAATATTTTCTAACAACATAATGGCGGGTATGGAAAGCGGGATAAGGAAAGGCGCAGGGCAACCTAGACGGCGACCTTCACTTGGACAAATTCATGTAAATCCTAATTTTGTGGTATGTTTGAATTGTTCAGCCTTAATAGCGATCATCATTCTAATAAACCCTTGATGTTTCAGGCTCGAGGACAGTCATTCTCACCACAACCCACTACTGCATCACCCAATGTTCTGACCATGCCCACTAATCAACCAAATTCACAAGATCGGTCTGCTACTCGCAGGTATGGAGCGAACACTCCGTTTGACCGGCCACAAGATGGCCGCGGCCGACCGGTCTCTGGCCCACAAAGACGAGGTAATAGAGCAGAAGGCAGACTCGATAACCGCCGTCATCCCTCTCCCATGCAAGACACTAGGCTATCTGACAAAGGATCGGTACGTGGAAGTTTGATAGGTATACAGGGCCGTTCTTTCCCAACCGAAGGTTGTCTGGACATTGTGTGGTACTGCATATATCTATTAGCGCATAGTACTTTGACGGGTGGCATGTTTGAAAGCGCTCTTTGCAGTAGTCTTGTAAAATGTTGTAGACCCATCTCTGTACACAGTGTGTTGACACCTCGGTTAGGGCTTCTGGACGGCCTATCCCATTCCGGGCTTCTTTATCTTATGTCGTACTTATATTCCTCTTCTCTTCGCGCAAATTTCTCTTTCCTTTAGTCTGCCCAGGGCCCATCAACCCTAGCATTTGGCAATGGACGATCTTCAGGGCTCTCACCAGCGGTTCCCTTAGTGACGACGGCGACACCTATCGCCCAGCCTTCGATGGCATTGGATGTAGTGTCTCTGCAGCAGCAGATTCAATCTCTACTCGCTCAGAAAGAAGCGCTTGCAATTCTCAATCCGCTGGATACTTCGAATGCTGGTCACATTCAAGTACTTACCCAGGTTTGTATTTTCTATGAGAGCATCCGGGATTATTCGAATTGAAATGCTTACTGGAGTATATCGATGTATTTCCTGCTCCGCTAGCTACTTGGAGCTATGCAGAACACTGCATTAGATGCGAATTCTATACAGCAAATCGCCCAAATGTTACAACAATACGCATTAGCATCCGTTCCCGCCGTTCCTCTGCCACAACCCGTCGCACCCCCTGCGCAACTTGCTCCCATTCTTTCCACAATCCTCCCTTCTCAATCCCTGCCCCTCCCGAATGCCAACATGGGTTTTGGTATATCGGCGGCACCCTTTTTGCAGCCAAAGTACTCGGCATCAGGTTCTGGATTTGTTACTCCACACGCTATTGCCGGCAATTTTTCGGGTGGTGTGCAAGGTCTTTTAGCTAATGCCTCTGCCCTCGATGGATTGTTGGACACGCTCAAGTGGGCCTCAGGATCCTCGAAAACGGGCACTATGATCGGGAATCTGCCATTTGGGTCTGGTATAGCAGTACCATCCGGTGTGGCACAGGATGATGGGGCGGTTACAGGTGGTGGGGAGCATGGTGCAGGCCGGGTCCGAACTGTGAAGGATCTGCCGATTATTAGATTGGCAAATGAGGATATCAACAAGTGAGTTGCCACCAGTGTTTGAATCTAGGGTCTAATTTAAAATTCTTACAAAATACGGAACCAATTCAGGACCTACCCAAACGCCGTGGAACTCCTTTACGAAGCATTGAATCTCCAATGCAGACAATGCGGTACACGATACATGCGGAATGATACGGGACGAGGAAAAATGGATGCACATCTTGATTGGCACTTTCGGCAAAATCGCCGAGCCAAGGAAAAGGCAAAGAAGGCGATATCGCGTGATTGGTTTGTCAGTGAGGAGGATTGGGTCAAGGAGCAGGAAGTGGACATTAAGGACCGCAAAGGTACGTGCATTGAATCCTGTGGTGGACGAAAGGGAGAGTGGTTAATGTGCCCATTTTTTAGCACCAACCCTGTTTTTCGAAAACGACAAAGCTGTGGAAGAAGCTGTTGAAGAGGTTGCCAATATTCCTGCGGAAGGTGAAACTAATCCGCGGTGTACAGTATGTCAAGAACCCTTGGAAAAGTTTTATGATGAGGAGATGGATGATTGGATGTTGAGAGCGTCGGTTAGGGTTGATGGAAAGGTATTTATAGGGTTTTGTTGTGGGAGGGTACTCTTTTTGTATACTAAGTGTGTGTACGTTATTATAGTTGTATCATCAAGCATGCTACCAGGATGCCCAGAAAGATAGTATCCCTTCAACGAATGGAACGGATAAAGTCATTTCTCCCACCTCTGGAAAGCGAAAGCGTGAGGATGAAGAGGAGACTCTAGCGCGGGAGGGCAAAAGTAATAGTCCACCTCAAATTGTTCCCATACCTACGCCGCCGCACTTGATGGCAGCGTCCCAGCCATTGATACCCATCGGAAGCGTGACACTGGGACAGGGATTGACTGGGCTAGTATCGGGCGTGTCAGCTGCGTCTTTGTTGTCATCGTTAGGAGTTGGAACTATGGTTGGGAGTGCGAATGTGTCAGAGGATGTCGTGAAGCGATTGAAGCTGTCAGGATGAGATTTAGGGAGAATTTTAACGTCCCCCGATTTTTGTTTGAACGTATGATACTGGGACGATTGAGCGACTTGTATTGCGTCTTGATCGTGAGGGATCATACTGCTGATTTTCTTTTTATGATGAACTGAATACATTGCATCATGATCAATTTCCTCTTGCGAGACATTACACTGTTGCATTTATCATGCGTATCAGATCTACTCTTCTCTTCCCAGCATGAAAACAAAAGATTCCAAAAATGTACGATGATGTGTATTATAATGTTATAGGAAACGTATTAACGCGGTGCACTAGTATGATAACCCCCTTTAAATGACTTGTATGATAACCTTTCCTGTAGCGCGGCCCTGTTTCTGACGAGCAAAAGCCTAACATACGTACAAGAGATCAGTATGTAGCACCAGCAGCTGAACCGTCTGATTCGAGACTTACGTCGCGGACACCTTCAAGCGTGAAAGGGAATGTACTGTCTACCAAGACTTTGAGCTTTCCTTGGTCGGCGAGATTCCCAATTTCCGCCAATTGTGTTCCGTTGGGACTATGTTCGACTCGTGAATTAGTTAAACTTCTAACAAACCAAAACAAGCAATCCACACGAACCTCATAAACAAATAATGGTAGTCAATGTTTTTTGAGTTTGCCGCCCATCGCAGCTTGTAGGTTAACACATCCAGGACCTTTCCCATGAAAAATCCTACGGGGAAAACGGCATTTGCTTCCTCACTGTTTGGAAGGGCTGCAATGGAATATAGGGTGCCACCGGGCTTGAGGATCGCAAATTGTTGCTTTGTTTCGCCGGTTGTGTCAATGGCCCTTTGATGGGCAAGTCGTTATTAGTTGTATGTTGGGATGAGCAAGAAACGATAGAGTACATACATGTCATAGTCTTTCAACACCTGGGTGTAATCCTCCTTTTTGTAATCCACTACTACATCCGCGCCCAAGTCCTTGACGATGTCAATCTTGGCTTCACTGACGGTTGTGGCGATGGTCTCTGCATTGAAAAGGTGTTTGGCGAGTTGGATAGCCATGACGCCGATACCGCCCGCACCGGCAGGAATGAAGATTTTGCGGGAAGGTTTCGAAGCAAAATTGGATTTTTCAAGAACTTGGTAGGCGGTCAGACCTGTCAGGGGAACTCCAGCCGCTTGGACGTGTGTCAACGATTTTGGCTTCAAGGCTAGTTTTGCCTATGAAATATGTTAAGCCTTTATGCATTTCCATGGTGAAAACCACGTTAAAAAAACAAAACTGCTCACCTCTGTCGAAAGAACATACTCTGCGACAGTTCCCACTTCTGCCTGCCCGATCCGTCCAAAGACCTCATCTCCGACTTTGAATTTCGTCACACCTGATCCGACAGACGAGACAACGCCAGAGACATCGTACCCTGTGCGCAGGGGGAAAGATTCCTTGACAAGCATTTTCATCATGCCTTCAGCGCGCTTCCAATCGACTATGATGATCGATGATCAATGTCTGTATGCATACAAAAATTTGGAATCACATTATATGAAAGAAACATACTAGGGTTCAAAGAAGCCGCATGGACTTTGATCAACACACTGTCGGGTTCATCAGCCGTGGGGATAGGCAGGTCGGAGATGACAATCTTATCGGGCCCTCCATAGGACGTGAACTGTGCTGCTTTGAAGGTTGCCATATTTTTTTTAGAGTCTCAAGTTTGGATGGATGTCAAAAATGGAGGTGAAGCGGACGATAAACCCAGCAAGAAATACTAGAAAAGAAAATCCTTGGATATGTCATCACGCCCTGCCATTTGTCATCATCGCTGCACCGAGCGCTCATTAAAGCGTGCAAAATGCTGAACGGCTGAATTACCCTACCGTTGACCGCCGTCAAACCCACGCAAAACAAACCCCCCAGACGGCCCCCCAACGCTTGTTTGCGTGGACGTACCGGACAAGTACGGACACCGAAAAGCAAAAGCAACTTCTTGTAATTTAAAATACTGTGTGAACTTTTTGGAGAAAAGCACACTTTACATGTTGCTGCCGAAATTCGAACTCTCGCAAAATCATACGAGTCATGTGACCATATCGACTAAGCCATCAGCGAGAGAAGCTCCAATGCATGTGGCAATTTGGCAAACACAACTTTGTCGAGGCGACGGGCAATCGCGATGAAAGCAATTCTTGTCTCGCTGTTCCTGTTGGGAGCTATCGTGGCTCCCATCGCAGCACTCAATACTTTTACTCTCTACATTCCTGCTCGTACCGAGCTTTGCTTCAATGAGTACTTGCAACACAAGGACAGACTGGATCTCTCATTCGAAGTTGAGGAGGGCGGGAACCTGGACATTGACTTTGTGGTGGGTACAGCTATGGTTCATCTCTGGTTTTCATTGGAAATCGTACTTGTGCTGATGTAGTCACTCAGATATACACGCCCAGTTCAAAACCTCTTTACTCGCTGACTGGTGAATCGTCCAGTCATTTTGGATTCAACGCCGAGGCGGAAGGAAAATATGTATACTGTTTTGGCAACAAGGTGCTATTCAGCTGTAGTCCGACATCTTTTTCAGTTTTTGATGATATTGCTTTTAGATGTCATCCATGGTTGAGAAAAGGCTTTCATTCAGCGTTCATGGCCCAGACGAGAGGTGGAAAATTGAGGAGCTAGAGATGAAGCAGAGCATTGGTAAGTTACTTTACGTACAGAGTAGCAAACTTGGAATTGTGCTATGCACATACGGAGGCGGATCTCTAAACCCGTCGCGCTTCAGATGACCCGACCGAGACACTCCAATCAGAGATCCGCGTTTTGGACGCGGGTATTCGAGCTGTTCAAGACGAGCACGCGTTCCTGGTGCAAAGAGAGAGAAGACATCGGCAAAGTATGTGTGGCTGCTTGTTAACGGAGGTTTTGATTATCTTCTAACCATTTCGCACCACAGCCGCGGACAGTACTCGATCCCGCGTGTTGTACTGGACGCTTCTCCAGACTGCAGTGTTACTTGGGGTATGTTACTTTCAAGTGACCTATCTTAAAAAGTATGTTCATGCTGCATCCGTTTTGATTTACGCACGCGCTTAACGGGATGAAATGTGTTTGCAGGTTTTTCGAAATGCGAGGGGGCCGCATTGTATAGTTGCAATAGAATTGCTGATTCCTCATGAGAGTACAATGCTATCTCTAGCCTGTTTCTTTTCTGTCAGATACAGCCCCAGTAGCACTAACAGCCAGTTGAAAGGATAAATTGGCGTCCATACTCCAATCCTAGGAGAGAATGGAAGATATTCTATTTTGGACCCGCTCACAGTATCAGCCGTATATGCGGAGGCTAAACGGGGGCACGAAGACCCATTTACTTGGTTTCTTGCTGGAAGGATTTGCCCCTGATGTTCTGGTGCTGTGTGTCAGCGAATCATTAATAGTTGCCGGTTGTGTGTTGCAGCACAAACATGAGCGCGGCTCTGTTATCATTGGTCCCTGTTTGGCCTGTGGCAATGAGGACCACGTGATATTCGAGGAACTGGGCTCCTGGCTGGTGAACTTGCGTCGTTTTACGCCTACCGGAGGGGGGCCAACGACACGCCCCGGAGGGAGGCCAACGATACGCCCCAGAGGGGTGTCGAGAGTCGGTAAGCGGTCCGGTTCAAGAAAGTTGCTCTGTTTATGCCAAAGGGTCTTCACTTTATCAAAAAATTCCCCAACCAAACAACACATGGGCGCTTGAGTCAGGGTTGAATGAAACGCAATTAAAATCTCCAATTTACTTTTCCTCCATGCGGGTTTGATGCTTGGCGTCCCCGTCCGTTCCCCCCC